>JAOEHY010030304.1:0-98601 GCA_025447955.1 Psilopsiagon aurifrons | reverse complement strand
GGAATGGCCATTGAGAGGTTTTTTCCACTTTCAGGAGAATGGCATGTTCCTCAGGGAGACAGTAAATTGAAATTAAGGCTGTTTCAGTTGGCCTACAGGATATGCCTGCAAATGTAGACATATCGGAATGGTGAAAAAGTCTGTCTGTGCCCATTCATATAAAGTGAATGGGTTGTAATGTTCTCCAGCCCTTGGGAACGGTGGCTAGATTGAGGAAAGAAGGCAGGAAGAATGAGATGGATTTGACATAAGTATATTTAAGTGCACTGAAGGCTTTCTCTCCTCCCTGTGGTTTAATGGTATATTCCGCTGGGGTCTACAAGGAAGAAAGAGAGTGAATCCCTACAGCTTTCCTTTTTAAGGATAACAAATCTTTAAACAGGTGTGAGCACAGAAAGATCCTCTTACTTGTTGTTTTTAAGTCCTTCTCAGCCAGCCGGCACTCTGTGCATAGTATTATCATTCCACAGAGTGAACGCTGGGGAGAGGGGACCAGGAGGGGAAGAGGAGCTGGAAAAAATAAATGACTGCAAATGAATAATATGAACTAAGTATGCCGGTCATGCTCTATGAAATTTATTATACTGTGGTTACCAAGAAGACATATTAGCCAGAGTAAAAAGAACAGAAAATAAAAGGTTGCAGTGTAGGGAAATACCTTCTTGCCTCTTGGCAACGTGTGAAACATGGGAATGAGCATGATGGGAAGCTCAGGCTGCTAAACAGCTTCCCTAGCTGAGGGGGCAGGCTTAGGCCGTTTGAGCACAGAAAAGCGTTCTCTAAAGTTGCTTTCAGTAAAGTGTCAAGTGTTGTGTGATTGGGCCGAGGGGAACCTCTTAGATGTTTTGTCTGTGGCCAGTGAAGCAGTGGCTTTCCTCATGGGCAGTGGTCCTGGCACTGCCACCTCCAGGTTGGGCACGGCAGAGACAACAGCGCTATCTCAACTTGCATTTTCAGAAGCCACTAAAGGAGGACCCAAAATGGGATGCTCGTTTACGACTAAGCACAACCTGCTTTCCAGGGTTTCCAGTTGCTGTGCACCCTGCTGGGGATATCAGAGCAGATGCCTGAATGTGGATTCCTGCTTAGAAAGAAGAGCTAAGCACTGGCTGGCATCTCCGATCCCTGCCCACCTCCTCCAAGGAAGAGTTAGGCATACAGAACAAGATCCAATGGTTGCTTTGAGGGTTCTAGCAAGGTTTATAAGTCTTTCTCACCTGTGGGAAGGTGTCATCTGAAGTTAGGACACAAACATTAAGGGGTATTAAAAGCATAGTAGGTATCACTGAGCCTTTGGGTGTTTGGAAATGTTTAGTGGGAGACTTTGCCAAGGATCTCATAATCCAGGTGAGGACTAAACAGTGATTTTAAGGAGAGCAATCAGCCAAGCTGCAGGGGTTCACAATTTGGTAACTCTTAATAAACAGGAAATAAAATTAACTTTCTTACTCCCATTCTGAAATGTTTACTGAAAGGAGGAGAAAATAAACCCCAAACTCCAGAGCAGACTGCCCCAAGTGGTTGGACCTTTGAAACTTGGAAGGGAACTTTACAACCTTTGCCCATATGTTTCTGCCCCCCCTTCACAAGTCTGGCGACTTTGCAGAGGTTTCCCCTTATAGCTGTGAATTTCACATGAAAATGTAATGGTTTCATCAGGAGTTTTGCATTTCAGCTGTAATAAAAGAAAAGATAGGAATCAAAGACAGTTGTTCCAAGGGAGTGGAGTCCGTAGAGTATAATTACGAGTCCCTCATCCAAGGGCAAATGCTTGAACTATTTCAATTCTTTTATTACTCTCTAGAACACAGACAGTGAAATGTTGCTAACGTACAAGGCTGCAATTGCCTCTCTTGTTTTCCCTTCTCCTTTTCCCTTTTGTTTGTCTCTTGGACAAGCACTCAGAAAGCAATGCTCTTTCCCTGGATATAGCCCAGCAACACTATTTTTCAGTGAAAGGACTTTTCACCTCTAGAAAGTTAACACCATTTTAATCCCAGGTAAGATTTCATGGTTTTACCATGAGCTACCTGAGAAGATTTTTGGCTATGAACAAAAAGGACCACCATGATTACCTTGACTGCAAACCTGAGGAAGTATGTCACAGAAGCTAAAAACATCAGTTTCGTTGGATGCAACCCTATTTTATTACACATCATCTTTGCTAATTAATTGGTCTTTGTGCTACCATTGACACAAATATAAAACAGCCCACCTGTTTAAATTTCATTGTTGACACAAGTGGGAAGACTATTCTGAGGCTGGGTTTCTAATGAGGATTTGTCTTAGGCCAGCTAAAATGGACCTGGATTTCATTGCTCTGGTTTGTTTCATCAGTTGTCTCCATTACATGCTGTAATTCCTGCATGTAGCTTTTTCAACCTGGCATAAGGACAATAGGTAATTCAACTATCCATATTGTCACTGCACCCTATAATGGTATTACAATGACAATTTTATTACTCTCATAAAATTTTTGCAACTTCCCCACAGCACATTGTAATTTCACCAATGGTTGTAAAAGGTCTTAAATTATATTTGTACAAAATTGAGATGAATGGGGCTTAGTATTAATGCATTTCTCATTGTGTAATAAGAATTTTTGTCCCTTTCTTTTTGCCAAGTGTGGAGAAAAAGCAACTCAGTTCAAGTATTTGTCAACTCCCATTAGAAATATTTAATACTAATAAAATTTATGGATTTAGTTTCCAAAGGATACAGCCAGCATAGTTCATGATTGCTAAATCAGTACTTAAATACAACCATTGTTCACCTTATAAATTTATATATGTTTTTTGACGCATGTAAAGTGCAGCTCTGGAGGCTGAGTCAGCAGTGGAGGAGCTTTTTTCTTAATTCGAGCTTATAAAATGAAAGAGCCTTATTATGAACAAAGCAGCAGCAATACGTAAAATGTTCCGTAAGTGTTTTCTAGGAATGGTGGGCAAAATACATTCAAATTAAACAGCAGGTGGAGCTTGCTCTGTTCCTCCAAACAAGGCATTGTAAGTTAAGCCACAGGTAATGAGAGTGATTATGTTTTCATAAAGTTTGCTCTGCAGATTTTAGAGAAATCAGCCTTATTAATGATAAAGAAGTGAAGTGCAAAGTGCTGGTGTTACCAGTTTGAAGTTTCAATCTGCCTGATCGGTTATCTGCGTTAAGAAGTCTTGTCAAATTGAACGTGCAGCAAAGTCCTAAGCAGTGAAGTGCGAAGGTACAGTTTGAGTTGGCTGAAGTCCATGCAGCTGTGATGAAACAGGAGGGGAAAAAAAAGATGGCATCAAGGGAAGGGTAAACTCTGCTCTTGACATCTTCAGCACTGAAAAAATATTGCAGAGGAGGAGAGGAAGAAAGATGAACATCTTGATTTTTATTACACAGAAATGCAGCACCATTTCAGAGGCAAGAGTATGAAAAAAGGTTTCTGTTCATGCTCTATTTTTGCTTGTCATTTTAGTCCTTTCTGGAGGCTCTGAATTCAGGCAAATCCACCTGCAAGGCACTAATGAATTTATCATTCAGTACATAGTCAAAGAAAATTGACTCTAGTAGACAGGCTTTAACAGAAAAAGAATTGGCTCAGGCAGGACAGAAGATTACTAAAAACATGGAGAGCAGAGCCCGTTTTATTTACAAGAGAATCTTCTGCAGACTTTTAGTGTTTTCAATTTTGACTACATTTGTTCAGCTGGCTGCAGCTTTTGATTTCTGGATGTTTTGATATTCTTTTATTATTATTTTGGGTAATAACTCCAGCTTCTCTGGCTGGGATGCTCCTTTAACTTTTTGTTCCACATATGAGGAGAAAAATAATTGATGCTGTAACTCCCTGAGGCTCGCTGAGCGCCTGGGAGAAAACCGGCAACAGCATTTCATCTGCAGAAACGTTGCTTGAATGAAAAACAAAAAGCTGAAGCCACATGTTTGGAGCAAATGTGCTTTAACTAATGGATCCCAGCATATTATTAACTCACAGTAACTCATAAATATGACAAGTGTTTTTTTCACTTTACACCAGTGTCCAATTAGAGCCAAATGACGAACCGTCATTCGCGGCTGAGCCCGTGTCCCTGGGCTGCACTTATCTCCTGAAGGATTGTCTGCAGGCGTGAGGGAGGTGAGCAGGGAGGAGGGTGGCAGGAGCAAGCTGTGAACACGAGGAGACATTACAGCAGAGCTCTTGTGCACGAGGTGAAGAGCAGAGCATCGTCCATCATGGTTCCTGGAGCTGGGACCTGCAGCCATAAAGCTGACAAGGAGGGGGAGAAAATAAGGCTTGTGGGGCTGTGTTGGGAGCTGGAGGGAAGGGCTGAAGAAGGAATTATAGAAGGAAAATTTCCTGACAAATTAGCTTGTGTTTTCTGGTTTCATTTCTGACACACGGAAGGAAATGCTCTGTGTTTTCTTAAGGAAGTGCAAATTTCTCCACTTCATCCATTTTAAATCCTCGCCCTTAGGCCTTTTGTACTGAAGCATAAAGTTTGGAGGCCTTAAATGGTCATAATGTTTCCCTGTAGAATTTGGCTTGAGAAACCTACTAACAATTCTGAAAGGCTAAAAAGGAAAATCATTTTACAGCAATTTGGCAACATCCATTTATAGGGGGGTTCATATGGAGCATCAATTTATTCTCATGGTTTCTTTACCATATTTGATGAAATATAAGATGCAATTGGAACAAGCGGCTAAAGAAAAAAGGCCATAAACTTTGAAATGGTGTTGTAAAACACACAGTGTGTTAACGTGAAATAAGTTACAGACTTAAAAGAATTTACAATGGCTTGCTCATATAATAGTAATACAATGGGCTTGCAAGTTGCAGATGTTTTCTGGTAAATCTGGTATTTTAATACACGTTCTCCTTCAGTGAAATTGAGATTTGGATCTGGATAATAATAACTCAGTGACACTGGAAAGCCGAGTTAAAGGAAAACTAGCAAAAGGGGGAGGGGGAGAAATCAAACTGAAATAGAAAGCTTAGCAATTGTCCACCCAAGTTATTTCTCTGTGAAAGAAGTGTGAAGTTTGCAGGCCAGTCAAAAAGTCAGGTTTCTTCTGCTTTCCCCATCTCACTCAGTGGCCCTTGTCCTGTAAGTGGGATATGTGTTTCCCAGGACTTTCCACCCCTAGGATGGGGTGGGAAGTTTGGTATGAATACAGCGGGAAAGACAGAGTAGCTGGAAGAGGAGATGGACACTCAGCCCCTGTGCTGGCATATATTCCTCCCCTGCACAGGTCCCGTTGCAGCTCTGGAATGCCATAGCAACCAAAGCCTGTTGCCAGGGGCCACTTCTATCTCTGGAGGGACAAGCCCCAAGGCCACAGAATTCTTTTTGCTGCAATTTTTAATCATATTCGGGGCCTTGGATGAAAGCATGGCCACAGCCTTATATCAGTGTGCAGTAACAACGATTTAAAATTAAATCTGCAGGGCTGTGGCATGAAGAAAAAATATCCGCACCTCATCTGCATCTGTCTGTATATTTCCCTGCAAGGAGAACCAGTTATCCTTAAAAAAGTACAGGGTATTTCCTTAGAGATTTACCAGAAGATAGATCTATACTTGTGTGGCCTTCCTAGAGAAATCTGTTTGGGAATGAACCATTGCTACTAGTTTTAGGGAAGTATTAGTGCCTTGTGACTTGCATAAAGGGGTCTCTACCAGTTGCACACAGAGGTTGGAGCTGCAGACATTCACAGTCAAGTTCGATGGGGCTCTGAGCAATTGTATCTAGTTGAAGGTGTCCCTGCTCATTGCAGAGGTTTTGGACTAGATGACCTTTAAAGGTTCCTTCCAACCCAAACCATTCTGTGATTCTATGACTATATCCTACAAGTATCAAAGTGCTTGAGCTTGTTTGCATCCTGACAGTGGACACATCAATTTGTAATTGGCAAGGATTGCAAGATGGCTTACATGTGCTGTGCCTGACAGCATAATTTCCCAACAGTGCTGGTTTAGAGAAGAGAGGTGAGATTAATCTGTTTCATTCCTTAGAAACCTGGGCTCAGCCCAGTGTTTGTGTACAATAATTTGGCAGAGAGAATGATGTGGAGCAAAGCCATTGGCCCTCAGTAACTACCAGATCCTCTCTGAGGTCTGTAGCTGCGGGGCACATGGTGGAAACTTTGTTCTCCTGTGTGAATCTCTTCCACAGGGGAGCAGAGACCATTCCCCCATGCTGCCAGTATGCCACTAGCCAAAGGCCTCTTTCACCCTAGCCATGACTACAACACCGTGTCAACAGTAAAGGTCAGCAGCAGAAGCCATGTACAACTTTCAGATTGAGTCAGAAATCAGCCAGAAGACAATCAGTCTTCTTTATGTAGGCTCCAGGCCCATGCAAAGATTTCCAGTTTCAGTGCTCTCCCTTCTGCCTTTATCAGTGTAGGTCCTGCACGCTGGATCTTGAATTCCCTGAAATAGGGAGTATTCCATTCCTGGGCATATTTACACTTTTCACTATCAAAATGGGGATGTTCTGCTAAAAGAAAAATATAATTTGTGCTTAGTTCTTTGCTGACAGTTCAAAAATTGTCATTGGTTCTTCCCTCTTGCTTAGTCTGGGTGTAGTACAGATGTAACACACACTGTGCAATGTGGATGCTTCAAAGCGGGAGGGAAGGGCCATTGCACATATTCCTCAGAGAGGAAGCAAGCAGGCTCCTTCCACCCTAGCTCTAGTGGTTGCACATCAACTTGCCCAGATTTCCCCTGCCCTCTGTAGAGGGACTTCGACAATATGATTTCCCTCACTCCATCTTCTTTTGGCAACACCATGAGGTTTCCAATGTGACTGGGACAGGTCTTATCCAGCAATATGATTTCTGCCCCAAGAACTTGTTCCTGTTGCATAAAGACCAGGAGAAGCAGCTATAAGGAAACCCAGGGCAGATCCATATCTTCTCCCTTGAGAACAAAGCAACCTTTTGATGGAGAAAAGGAAATTCAGTGCAGTTGACTCAAGCCAGCATAGGTACACAACTGAAGGTTGTCAGGCTTCTGTTCATGGCTGCAGTCTGGGCTTGCAGGTAGCTGTGGATGGCATCTTTTCTCTGGGCCATATTAGGTGACTATTTCCTGCAAAGAAGACAGTGCAAGAAGGCTTAGTGCACTGTTTTACATAATAGCTCTATTGAGTCTGTTTTCTTATGAAAGGAAACCCTCACATTCTGCAGCAAAACTACTTTTTGAAGTTGAAGTTGAAATACCGGAAGCTGCTGAAATTAAACTGCAGAGAAAAACATCCCCCATTATTTTCTTTGACCACATTGTTTTGCTTCTTAATGTGTTTGGAAATGTTCTGTTTCTAGACTTAACATTCGTATGAATCTGCTACCGGAAACAAGTGTCACAGAAAATCTACCACAGCATTAGGGAAGTCAGGAAAAGGGAAATCAGTCAAGTCAATATTGATAGGGACAAATCTCTGTTTAGTTTAGTTTTATGTCCCACAAAGAAGGGGAAGGGAGGAGGGAGTGCCAGGGAGGCACCCGGAGAGAGGGGAGCCTTTCTCCACATAGTGTTTGCCTTTATGGGAAAGGATTTCCAGGATTAATGTTCCCGTCCTGATTCCTGACGGGGGGAGAAGGAAAAAAAGAAAGTGATCCATAAGCGTCTTCTCACAAACACTCAGAAAGGCAACCACATACTGGAGTCATATGTTGTGGGTATATGGACATGTTAAGTAATCTCAGCCACCTTATTGTTTTGCAAATGCCCTTTTGCATGGCTTAGGGAGAGGGACACCAAGAGGAAACTCATATACCAGGGCGAAGTGAGCCTTAATGCCGCAAGACTGCTCCTTGTTTGCACCAGTGGGATGAGATGAGAATTGGGCATTGCATTTAATTGTAGATCAGTATTATATGAATCATGTGTATGCTCTGCTTTTCACACTCTCTGTACAATCTGATTCAAGCACATGTGCTGTGCTCTCTATTCAACAGAGACCTATTTTTTTACCTTGTATAGTTCAGGCCTGAGGTCACCTACGAGACAGTTATGAGACAATGCCAATACAATATTTTTTTGTATGAGACTTGCCAAAACACCACAACTCTCCTCTGTGTTTAAAAAAGAAAAAAAATAATAAAGAAACCACAAGGAATTTTTATTTTGTACAACCCCAATCAGAAGGCAGAAGAAGCTGCCAAATTATATGATAGAAACTCCTACGCACAGAACCCAGTAGAGCTGTAAACTAAACTTCTGTAGCTTTTCAATTATAAATCCAGATGCTTTTATCCACAATTCTTCTCAATGACCTTTCACTTGAAAGTCAATTTGTCAGTCTACTCACAGTGTCTGAAGAAATCATCAAAGCCACAACACCAAGTTGTTCTGAAGATGCTGTTCCCTGCACAATGGCAAAGATGCTACACTTGTTTCCTGAGCCCACATCTTGCTCCTGCTGGCAGGACTTGAATGTGTTCCTTGTTCCAGACAACAGCAGCAGCACAGAGCCTTGCCCTTTGTAATCTACATAAAGGAAGAAGGGAAGTAAAATTACTAGGAAGCGCAAAATCAAAGGTGTTTCTAGTTGTTATGCCTGATCTTCATCGAAGGAGTCCCCTTAGATAAATCTGCTCCTTTGTGCAGTTGAACAATGTCAGTTACTCTGAAGGCAAACACAGCTTGAATGCAATGGAAATAGCTGAGTAACTTCCATACTGCTATAACACAGATGAACTTGGGCTCTGGTTTCAGGGATGGGTACACAGCACAGTGCTGGGCTTGGTTCCCCAAGCTGAGTGCTGACTCTAAAATCCCCACCCAGGCAAAGGATACCCATGTCAGCATGCAGACCCAGTCACTGCAGCACCCGCTGACAGAGAAACCACAGAGACATCCATTTGGAAAAAGAATCCAAGAGCTCAGTCAGATGTTTCCTACACCTCTTGGGCCTGAAAAACAGGCTCAAGAATTTCCAGAGTTCGGGCTCAGCTGTATTTCTGGTGCTTTTTAAGTTTGTATGAGCCAGAAATATGGGAAAGCAATATTTGGTGAGAATTGGATGCTTTTGTTTGGTTTTGTGGCCAACACAGGACCTGCCAAACTGTGAGGATACAAGAAAGAATAAGCAAAGTTGCATGCTGTGGGAGGGAGTTTTAATGCATGTTTTCTAACATGGAGGAAATGTACATGTAAGTTTTAAGAATAAGCTTCTGGCTGGTTCTAATTATCACCTACCAGCTGATTCCATCAATCCTAAGGGTAGTTTCTCTCCCAAATGTCAGTTATTTTTACTGTTATTAATCCCTATTTGAGTGCTGATAATGTAATCAACCCGATGAAGAAAACAGAACTAAAACTCCTACACTGCTGAGGTCACAGGCTGCAGGAGAGGAATCAGCAGATGATCTGAGTGGGCTTGAAGAAAGTGCTTATATTTTCAGAAGATATTTCCCTCTTCCCCTTTTTAGATAGCACTTGGGGAAGGAAAACACATATAATGTGTGGGAGGTGCTGTTCATGTGTCATGAGAAGGGACGACTCAGGGACACAGAGAAAGGAGCAAAAGGCATGAAGAATCTCCAAATGAAGGAGATCGGAGAGATAGAATTAAAAGTGTCAGCCAGTACAGAGCTGCCCAGGGTGAGGGCATTTCTGATAAGGAGGAGAGCAACAGTTAATGTTTGGAAAGCACAATCTTCAGACTGACTAATTCTCCAGTTATTGATGAAAATATTTAACACTGGATGGGGAAAAGGCCAGCAAATACAAGAGTTACCCCCAGAGATGCAAAAAATCAGTCAGGATAGAGCCAGACCTGCCCTCAGCTGTCATCCAAATCTTATATGGAATAGAATGAAAAACGCTTCAGGTTTGGAAAAGGAAAGAAAAACTGGGTGAGTTTGGAAGCAGAAGTACAGGAGTATCGTGAGGAAATCTGTTCTGTTGCTGGCTCAGTCAAAAACAAGCAGTACTGGAAAGCTCATGAGAGAGTCTGTGTTTGTATTCTAGTCTGATTCCTACAAGTAAAAGGGGTCAAAAGTTTATCCAAAGTTTAGCCAGTACCTGAACATTCCAATGCTGAGCTGAACTGAACCTCTAACCCAAATCACTCCTCCAAACATGATACTGTTTAGATCACTTTTTCAGTTAACCCACTTCATACTCAGCTATTGGTCTGCCTTCATCCTGTCTGTCCTTGCTTACTAACATGCATCTTTGGAGTTAATATTCCTGCTGTGGGGATGCAGAAATTGAGGCCAGGGTCACTGTGAAAGGCATTAAACCTTGCCCTCCCCCTGCTTGCTTTCCTTGTACTCTTCCTACTTGGTGCCTTGGCATGGGCATTAAACCGTTTTATATGTCCTTTACACTCAGGTACATGACTCAGCAGGGGAGATATGGGCTGGACGACTATCACTCAGGCTGCTGCTTTCCCTGCCAGACCATAGATCTCACTGCTACGTGGTGCTCTCCTGGACTGCCAGTGAGTCTTACCCAGTGCCTTTGTCTTTAAACTATCCAGCCTTGGCAATGGCGCAAGGGGGTCTCTGTGTGTGCCTCCACTCCAAGAAGAGTCCAGCATGAGAAAGCTATGGTGTCACTGTGGTATTAGTGCACAGTCATGATGCCTAGTAAATGAGCCACAGTCTAAATATGGGAGGAAATGTGGAGTCCCAAGGGAAGACTGGGATGGGGACATTGCTACTTTTACCTCAGAGTGGCTGCACTGGCACTCACAGGTCCTGCCTAGGGCTTTTAATCATTAGCTGAACACCACCAGTATAAGGAGAGCAATAAATTCTGCCTTTTGCATGTCTCAGTGCAGGTACAGTTTGAAATGGCAGAACTGTGCTGCAAACTAGCCAGGCCAGCCTAAGAAGAAAAATAAGTTCTTGTAAAGCAATCTGCATATACCTTTGTCAGCTGTAAGGGCTTTAGGCAGTAGTTATATGTGCTGAGGTGATGCTTCTTTACAGAAGCTACATACTCCACAGCAAAAAACTGGTGGGGCTCCACATAGCCATGAGATTCATATAAAATCCTCAAAATTATTTAAACTGTGAGGAAGTAAAAGCCGAAATGTGAACTCTGAGGCTGTATAAATTCTGGATCCCAAAGTCACCTCAGAATTTAATCCTTAGGCTTAATGTATAGATTGACACTGTTACATTGAAAGCAGAGAGGCTCTGAAATTTTTTCCAGCAGATATTGGGAAGATATCTCTTTATAAAGAAACTTCTCATGTTCCCCCAGGCATTTGTATTTGCCCAGCTGACTTTTCTGTTTCAGTAGCAAGGAGAGATGCAACCTATATAGAGAGATGCCACTTCTCTTCTGTCAAATACCACACATTCCAGAGTGCTTGCTCATGCTACATCCTTCCCTATGGAGCTGCTGCCTAACTTTCCCAAAGTCGATATTAATATCACAGACCATTATAATACAGTTATTTTCAAGGAAGCCTGGGAGGAAGTCACGTGGCATTAATTGGTCCCTGGTGCCCATCAGGTCTCCATTTAGTTTGTTGTTTTTATTCTCATAAGCAGCAATGAAGTGAAAAGCTGAGGAAGTAACGGTGATTGTCCTAAATGAGTATTTTTTTAGTACCTGTTTTGTTAATGAATCATTGTTCCACTTAATTGGGTGAATATATTTATTAGGCAGTAATAGGACACATGCACACACATTCTCCACCAGCCAAAGTGAGTTTTCATACCTTCTCTTCGCCTGCAAGGGCTAGACTGCCCTAGGTACTGGTGGCAGTGTATTCTGTCTAATGACCTTGAACCAGGCATCATCCCAGGAATGATACCTGGAATTCTGTGTCAGGAAGGAGCACACTGTGGTGGCCATACAGCCATCTTCTTCTGCCTATGTGCTTTGCTGAGAAGTTTGAAAAGGTAGCAACACACACACACATAAGTCCGCAAGAAGGGTCTTTCTTGACAACTACTTCTGCTCCTGTTACCTTTCAGTTCAAAGCAAATAGAGCTCTTCCACTAGGGCTGCCTCATATTAATTGTATGTGCCTGATTTCGTGACAGCTAGAGCCAAGAATGTAAAACTGGTCTGGTTATATGTATATGTCATATACAGCTCAGGTGCAAGTGTGTACACAGGAAAGCAGGGCTCTGTGTGTCTGACTATGTGCCGCAGAAAGGAGAGCATGTTTGTGCAGGCAAAGGACAACTCTGAGAGCCCAAAGAGCTGCAGTCTCATTGGTGACATGTAACTTCTACAAGAGTTAGTTAACCCCCTTACTTCAGATGTCTTATAATTTGTGGTGCTGTAAGGATGTGTTTATAGCTATTTTGCTAGAGGTGGTTAAAAAACCCCATTTCTCTCAAACATTTATTTCAATAGAAGTTTTTTTGTCACAATATGTGCTTTTTGTCAGATCTTTTTACCTCTCATTGAAGAATTGAAAACCCTCAGAACCAAAACATTTTGGTTAAAACCAGCAATAGTTAAATTCAATTCAGAAATGCTGTTCTAGTACCTCACAGGAATAGCAATTTGACTGCCCCATTCTTCTTCAGGATTTAGAATCCCCAGCTAAATACCACCTCCAGTATGCATCTCAGGGAGCACAATCACCATGCACCATTCACGCAAATGGATACCTGAGGCAACTAATCCCCACAAGTTGTCACAGCAGCATTTCCTACTTGAAAGTTTCCTCTTCTTCTCCCTCCCCTCAGAAGTTTTCACCTTTTGAGGTATTTTGGATGGAAATCCAGGTTTTCAAGCATCTCTGAGAAAAAAGATATTTTTCCACCATTTTCAATGGAAAAAATATAATTTTTGGTACTTACATATTTTTGTGCCCACATTTCTTAGGCAACAATCAATGTGAAAAAAAAACCTCTGGCTGAGCGAGTGAAGGACTACATCCCTCTAATCCACTGAATTTGGAAACTATCCTGATGTTTTGAACAATGACATTGTGAGGCATACAGTGGTGGATGTTTTAGCAATAGCACATAGCTTTTGCCATGCTCACTTCAGCTGCTTCCAAAGCTCCCCTGTTGCCAAAATCTTCAGCTTCTCTTTTGCCCAAAAGAAAAAGGCTTCAGTCTCATCCTTGACAAAGCTTGTATACTACAGTCATGTCCAATCAATACAAAAAATCTTAATAGTATTAGGAACTGTGCTGACGGAAATGTTTTCATTAAGTTGACACTTGTCAATATTCAATGTTCATTAAGCATATTGAATAGGCCTCTGAAAAGTCGCAGATTATCCATGGCCCAGCCTTTCTGCCTTCTCCCAAAGCCTGCCTATTAGAATGTGGAATTGTTTTAAAAAAAACATGGTCAAGTCCAGCCATTAACCCAGAACTGCCAAGTACACCACTAAACCATGTCCCTTTGCCACATCTACATGTCTTTTAAATACTTCCAGCGATGGTGACGCAGCCAATGCCCTGGGCAGCCTGTTCCAATGTTTGACCACCCTTCTGGGGAAGAAACTTTTCTTAACATCCAATCTAAACCTTCCCTGGCAGAACTTGAGCCCATTTGCTCTCAACCTCTTTTGGGTGACCAAGGAACCCATTAGAAGTAAAAAGGCCTCACAAAAGGGAAGTCTGATTTTTTTTATCTGAAATCAGCCATTTCAGTCCAATTCCATTCCATAAAGAACTGAAAGGCTTTTTTGTTTTTATTCCAAAGCCAAATGAAAACAATTTTTGAACTTCAATAGTTGTTGCAAAGTGGAATTGTCATTTTGTGGACAGCACCACTGAGCATATGGTGTTACTGTCAAATAAATCTTGTTTAATATCAAAATGAATAATGTTGCACTGATTACGTTCTTTGGTGTATTTTTAACTCACTTAAATCCTATCTCTTCTCATCTAAACAGACCTTTCAGAGAATCAAAGAGCTTTGTTGCAGAATTGAGTCCATTTTGCTATGCAACATATTTTGCTATGCAAGCTATCAATTTTATTGTGGCCTTTGCTTTGCAAGGACCCCCACAACAGGAGAGTCTGTTTGCTTCCTCTTCCTGGGAGCACTGGACATCTTGCAAGAAAGCCTGTTCACCAAACAAGTTATAGTTCAGTTTTGCTGTTCCAAGTAATATGGATAATCTGGAAAGGTATTCTTAATTTTTTCCTAAGGGAAAATACTCCATTTAGGTCTCAAATATAGGGTAAAAAAAAAAGTATTTTAATATATTTGAACTCACGACATGTCTGTGAGGTACAGCGGTGTAACTACATCTGTTACACCTAAGGGGGCTGAGGTTCCGGGGTGTGAAAACTCACATCCTTGAGTATTTTGGTGCAAAAACCTTTGACATTAAGGATCTTTGTACCCTTGCATTTCTTTATGTTTAAAAGAGGTCTAGGTTTGCTTGCATTCAGTTTTATTCTGAAACTTCTTTGTTCTTTCTGAAGTAGGATCTGCACACATACAGATCAGGCTAAACAAGTCGTTTCACCCCACTCTGTCTCAATTATGCTGTCTGTACAGTGAGAATGATGAAACTTCCCAAGAAGTATTGAGTACCCATGGGCAGAAAGAGTGGTTCAGTCAAATTTCACCTGACACAGAACAGACTGAATGTTTTTTTCTCTGTGTCCATGTTCCTATCAGAAGATACAGGACAGTTAGTACTCATGAGCTAACATGGTACTTCGAAGTGCTACCTCTTTGGCTGGTATCAACAGGCATAGCTCCATCCACAAAGCTGCACTGAGTAACCAGCAGAAGATAAGGCTGTAGCGAGGAGCAAAGGCAGGCACAGCACTTCCCAGGGTTTTATGCTGACTTGAGCTCCTTTTGTCCAGCACTTGACAAGGGGCCCAGGCTAAATAGGAGACCATAGGGCAAAGGGCAAAAGAATGATACTAATTCACACACAGCCTCTTAAAACTACTCTTATTGGCTGTTTAGAAAGTTGTAACTGTCTGCCAAAAGAACTACACATGGATGAGGTCACCATGAGCAGTCAGCAAGCCCTGCTAAGCGAGAGAAAGATCTTGTCATGTTTTGCTTAAATCAATAGAGATGTAGGTACAACAGAGGGGATCATAGCCTGGCTAGCTGGCCACGGTCCACCTATTTCCTTGTCAGGCAGTCACCAGAAGTGGACAAATTTGTGCTTCAGTCTTAACTTAATGGTGTCCATAGGTTAAAAAAATACATGTGATCCAGAGAGTGTTTCTATAAGATGCTGATTCCCAATCCAGCAAACCACTTCAGGATGTGAAAGTATCATTGTTTTCATTTGCCATTACCTGCTGTTTCGTACCAAAAAGACCTACCTTGCACAAAGGAAAAGAGCCTTTTGTACTACTGTGGGTCAGGGTACTCTCTGTGTTTCCTTTTCTTCACATAAACTATCTCATTAAGTAAATAAAAAAGATTGCTGAAGAACACCACCTGCTTTTCTGATTTCCATGGGGGAAAAAAATCACTTTTCTCCCCACAGCTTTTTAAATCTCATAAAAACATCATTTGAATGCCAGATAAATGCTCAGTTCCAGATCATATTTTATTCAAGTATATCTTAGGCTTTCATTTTTGTCTTTTGTCATAATTTCCTTGTATTTATCAAACAAAGCTTAACCAACAGCTCATTTTTGTTTGTTTGGTGTGGTGTGGGTTTTTGCCAACCACAAACATTATTTATTTATTTAGTTGGTTTGGCAAATGGTAAGGCTTTTTTCTCACATAATTTTCCTTGCAGTTCTCTTTCACTCTTGCTAAACACATCACTCCATTAAGCAATGAAGCCTGCTACCTCTATATACTCACCTCCCCCACAAGGATCACTTCATTTATCACAAAGATTCAGCAGTGAAACAGTCATCATTTTATTTTGCTGCTTTCTTTACGGGACCAAGAAGGATAGTTTCATGAGGTTGTGTGTGAATTAGCATCTATAATTTTCCCTTTGCCCTCTGATCTCTCTGTCTGAGACCCTTGGCAAGAAGAGAACAAAATGAGTGGAACTGAATACAAAACCATGGGAAATGCTGTGCCTGAATTTATTAGGCTCAACAGCTGAAAGAAAACAACTTAAGTGATGTTAAGCTTATTAATACCGGGTGACAATTAAGGAATTCAGCCAATCAGATAATTAGCATTTGTATGCTCTGAAGCAAACAGAGAAAACCAGGCTAACCTAGCTCTTCAGAAACACTGGTCCAGTTTAACAGGCTCAATCCAAGCCTTGGATGCTCAAGTTTTGATGTGGTAAACAGTTGAGCAAGTGGATCCAAGAGGATCAGAGTCAATGTAGTCAGGTCCAAGCAATCCTTGCCAGTGCAAATTTTCTGAAGGCTGCAAGAAATCAGCTTATTAGCCTTTTTCTCAATAAGAATGCTTGCATGGTGTCTGCAGGAGTTTCATCTCTTTTAAACCTCCTGCTTTACAGCCTGAGATAACTGTCGCATTCCAAGCTATTTAAGCGAAAGGAAAAACAAATACCCATACACTCACGCACACAGACACTCACATGTACACACACAGAACAGGATTGCATAAGCTCCATTTCCTTAGGAAGTAGGACTAAAATTGAAGTAAGTGTTTACATGAAATAGCAAAGCAAAGCAGCCAAGGCTTTGGAAGGCTTTCAGCCAGATTCTTGTCTTCTGTAAATCTGTGTGGAGGGCAATGGAGCATTACCAATTTGCACCTATTTGGGGCATCTGGCCCCTATTCTTGACTAGGACATTGTATATCCAGTCTTTGCAAAATGAAAATGTCAGGTTTTTGAGACCAGGATCAAAGATGTGTTGGAAAGAAAGTTTACTAGGGAATTGAAAACCCACAAGGGATAGAGCATGGAGGCTAAATAATATTATTTTAAAGTAATGGCTACAACATTTTCAGGAAGCTTGCTTTCCCTGGATACATCCCATTTTAAGACATCACTGTTCAGTCTCATAAAGAATGCTATTGCTGACAAAATAACCTCCAGTTCTTCTTGCTGTTTCAATTACTGCATTGACCAATTTGAAATGTCTGTTTGCTTGACATGACGAGGAGTGCAAATGATCTGAAATGTGATATGGTGTTGCAAGATGATTTGAACCACTCTTTACATCTTTCTTCCTTTTTTCAGAAGGATGACAGTAAGCCAAAAAGTAAATGAAACCTGATTTAGGGAAGCAGCTACCACAGTTATGGCCTGCCTTGATTCAGTGATGCAAGTAAAGTTACTATGTTCTGTTTCATTCAATAACAAAACAAAACAAAATACAGAAAAGGAACCACCAGCTAAGTTCCTCTGACCACAGTTTATTAGGCCACCTTTTTTCCCAAGTGATTTGTCTATCTTTGCAAGCTGCTGAATTTCTGTATGTACAGTGTTCCTGCCCTAGAGAAAACTATTGTCAGGCTGGAGCCTGAGACAGTGGTCCAAGTTACACTTATTTCTACATTTCATGTGCTTCCAGGAAACTGGAAGTTTCAGCTAGAGTCTCCATGAAGAAAGAGAGAATGAGGTCCATGGTGAATTAAGATTCATGCCCTTTATGGCACAAAAGCTAGTTCATTAGAAAAATAATATCATCTAAGATGTCAAGGAAACTTGTTTATAACAAGTTCACTGTACACTCCAGAAGAAAAAGATAAAAAAGCAAAAGACTTGGGGTTTAGGTCACTCCTAAAGAGTGCTGAGATGGGTACCCAACTATTTCTTTCTAAGTTGGCTGTTGGTATTGACATACCATACTATTATTTTTTAAAGCAATTTGATTCACTACCTGAAAACAATTCTGTTGTGTGGAAAACAAGGCACCTTTCCTCCAGTCAATGAAAAAAAGACATCTAAAATACAAAATCAAAGCCAGCTTTTTTGGTGTCATCTTTGGCCTTGTCTGATGAACTGGTTTGAACGATAGCTCCCATAACCTGCTCACTGCAGGTGAGACTTTGAACAAGAAAAGGTATTGTTATGCATGTGCTTTCAGAGAAGCCAGGCACCAGATTTAGCAGAAGTCAGTCATCTGGATTGCATGGAGATTGTCTGAGCAGGTATTAATTGTTCTGCACAGGTCAAACATATCTCCTGTAATGCCAAATAGAGACATAATTCATAGTCAAAGCATGATATGTATGAAAATAATAACTCACTCTCACATGAGTTTTTGTTGACCAACAGGCTATAGGCTGTTCCCTGCTCATTCTTTGTTTTTTCAGGGTTGCAAGAACCACAGCAGATAAATTAAGATCATGCTCATTTGGCCAGATTCTGGCCCAAGAATTAGTACTTCCATATACTAGATTATGTAACCAGTTGATTGTTTATTATAGTAAAACATGGATGCATATAATTCCTTGCCCCAAGCCCATATCAGATCCAAAGTACTTCAAGTCCCTGCACCCTGGTTTTTTTTTGCTGCTCACTAGATGTGTACTGGAATCTGGCTGACCAAGAAGTGCTGGGAATGGCTTTTTCCAAAAAGATATTTCATATGCTACAAAATAGTTTAGATTCAGCCAAGCTTCAGGAAAACATAAAGTAGAGCTGACATTAGCTCGAAATCCAGGAACCATGCACCTTTAAACTTCTGGAGAAGTTCAGGCATGGAGCCTAACTTTGTCACTTTCTCAGCTGCTCCATAAGAGCAAATTCATGCTGAAAGTGCCTCTGAGGATCTTCATGATGTGACTGATGGGCATCTTTGAACTGTTCCTCCTCCTGCAGGTGATGCCACCGTCCTGATAAAGCATGAACAGCCCTACTGTTGTTCAACCCTCCCTTCATTGCTGTTTCCTCATGAATCCAAGTACTACCTCCACAAGGCCATCTTGTTGCCCACAGCAATTAAAACGTATGCATGTAAGTGTGATACTGAGGAACTACTTGTGCAGAGTGTTTCCTATCTTTCAGAACATTTTCTAAATCTCTGTCCCAGTTATTTGAAGAAAATGAAGCTTTACAGTTAGGAAAACTGTCTGAAGCTATGCAATGTTTGGCTTCTTTCCTCAGATCCAGAATGTACTATGTGTTCCTTGGATAGTGGACAACATGCTGGATAGTTCCAGATAAGGTATCCAATAACTTTATTTTGTGTCCCCACTTTTCTTGCCCTTGTTCCAGAGAAAATTGGAGAAGTGCCTGAGAAATAATTTTATTGTGAGGAGAGTTCTTATGAAAATGTCCTGTGCTATTTTTCATTGACCTCTAAAATGAACTCCCTAATTAAGTGCAAATGGGAAACGGACTTGGAGCAGGTTGTC
Organism: Psilopsiagon aurifrons; assembly: GCA_025447955.1. NCBI lineage: Eukaryota > Metazoa > Chordata > Aves > Psittaciformes > Psittacidae > Psilopsiagon > Psilopsiagon aurifrons. The sequence continues at coordinate 79,437 of JAOEHY010030304.1, read as the reverse complement.
TCTAATCTTGGACAAGACAGACACAGTAAAGTTTATGAACTTGATAGACCAAACCTGCCAAAAGTCAATTTTGCTTTTCCTCTACACACTGCACATAGAGATCTATAACATGTTGCTGAAAATAATGAAAAAGGGGGATTCCTGAGACATCTGTTTGCACTGAAAGTTAAAAAAAAAGAAAATCAGATGATATCGCAGATGATAAACATTTGTGCAGATTGATTTTTTATGCAGTAGCTTTTATCTTCTTCTTAAAGAATCTTTTCTTCTTACTGAGTTGCAACATAATTTAAGAATTTGCACCCATTTAAAAAAAAAAATTATGTTCCTATGTGCCATGGAACTTATTTCTACTGAACTTACATGTAGGGAAACTTGGTTAACAGAGAAGAAGAAGAGACTAAACTTAGTCTGGTAAACTGCAGTATGCAAATTTCAGTTCTTGCTGGAAGTGAACCTAAGTCTTGTGATAAAGTTATAGGAAAATATGATTACATTAGAAATGAGTATTTGCATGAATGCAGATACAGCTACCAGACATTTGTCACTTCAAACTCGTTGGACAAAAATTTATGACACTGTCTCACACTCATGTGCCAAGCCAAAAGGAAAGTGATATGATAATAAAGAACCCACAATTTGGATTCACTCCTTCTGCATGGGTCTGAACAATGACAGTCCATTATCAGAGAATCTCTTGAAGTGCAAGGTTGCAAGTTAGATGTGAGAACACCCTAAGAGGTAGGGCAGATAGCCCCATAGGGTGCCTTGAGGTTCCCCCGGGTGTCCTGCACCCATGGCAGACACCACGGCAGCAGCCAGAGCTGGAGCCCCTGCAGCTCAGTCTCATACTGTAGGGAACTAAAAATAGTGTAGAACAACAAGACTCCAAGTACAACTGTGAATGCTAATGTAATTGAAATACAGGCCATAGAATGAATTTAAATACTGTATGAGAATTTCCATGAGTTTTTTCCTGGACCTCTGGCTACTGCTATGTGACTGTGTTTCTATTATTTGCCACAGCAGTGAAAATTAGTAGTAGGTCTTCTGGTATTGGTGCAAATCTGATGGAAGATCAGACTCAGACACAAGAGATTTATTCATCTGTTTTATCCAAAGGTATATAACCATCATAATCTGAAATGTGTTTTGTACCTATTCACATACATCCAAATGCTGTTAAGCAATACACATAGGAAGTCTTCACCATCCCTTGTAACACATCTGCTGGAAAGATCGCCTTTCATTAGAAAGGAGCACTTTCTTTATGAGTGACTAAGCTCCTTTGAAATCCTCTTTTATTTGCCAGGTATGTATTTTTCCCTAGCAAAAAAATATGCTCTTGCCCTACAGGTCTCTCTTACTAGGATCTTCATTTGGCTCTTTGACTTTACTCTTCATTAGTGACTTGTCATGTTTGTAGGTAGTAAGAACACAGGGCCATTTTACTCTTTGGGGTCTGCAAGCAAAGGCAAGCTAGAAAGTATAATTACAAATGTGTAAGGAAATTGATGCTCCTACTATTACAGCAGGCTGCTGTGGTTAATGATTGATTTACAGCAATGTGTCATGTCACCAATGCGAGTGACATGAAAAAGAAGATCTGCAGTATTTTAAGATGAAGAAATAGGGCAAAAAATGTCAAGTGATAAGGTCATTAGAGTACATTCTGGGGTTTGAATTTGCTCACACTTCTGCACTGCAGTGCATATAAATGGTCGTATCTTTCTTTGCACTCAAGTGTAAAGAAGCACCCAAAGATGAATGCATATTTTATGTAGCATATCTAAGGACTGTGTGGGTGATTTCAGAGTGTTCTGAACACAAGGGGAGCAGGATTTCTTCTCTAACACAGATTTACTAACCTGCCACTTGGCAAAAAAGTAACTTTCCATTTTTAGCACTCTCTCTTGCAAAATACTGAATGGCCTCAATTCTCCTGATGCTTAGAACTTTGCACCACATGGCCCTAGCTATGGTAATATGATGTGCATAAAGCAAATGGTACCTCACAAGTATACAGATGGTACTTTCACTGAAAGTCAATAGTGGCCACACACGTGCAGGCATGTGAAGATATTGCTGTAGAAGCTGCATATAGAAACTACATCTAAATTTTACTATTCTACAAAACTGCTCCTTGAAACTACTTTCAATAACAAACGTCATCATTTAGTCTAGCAGATCAAAACATGGCGTGGAAGTCCATCTGTGCTATTCAAAGTCCTCATGCTGCCAAACATCTTAAATCTGATCTAATTTGTTTTATGTGTACTTATTAGCACCTACATCTGGGTTACATCACTAAAATCTTTCTTAGGACATTGGCATTTCACCAGTAAGTCTATTTTAGCTTGATTTGCCTTGACTTTGTCTTTCTTTTGGTTTTATTGTAATCTTTCCCTCCAGATTTAATATAAAGGGGTCCCTGAGTTTTATGGAACAAACACCTGCTGAAGTCCCTTGGGATTTTGAGCCCAAGAACAATAAAAAAGGCTTATCTTGAATGTAAGACTTGGTAAATGGATTCCCTGTAATAGACAGGAGTGCATCATGAGTCTGAATTCGTGTTGTTTCCTGGAGAGAGCCCTGAATGTCAGGTGTCATGAAAGCGTGAGAACACTTACTTAATAAACAGAGACCCCTGTGTCAGTCTCTCCATTGATTTTTTTCACCTCGTAAATATGTCACTTTAGCTCCCTGCTCTTCTTGAGAAACTTTCCACCTACTATGATGGAATGGAACTATCCTGGAAGTATTTAAAGGCAGAGTGAGGTTTCCATTTAGGCTTTTCTGGAGAGAAGAAATACTAATTTAAAAAAGGAAAAAAAAAAAAACCCAAACACAAAGCATATTCCATTTGGGGCTCAGATATATTGGATCATCATGTCTCATCCTTATTTTGTCCTGAAGAGGCCAGCCCATGGTCAAGTGCTGCCATGTGGGAGAGTTCAGTCACAGTTTGTCTCTGGGCTTTCAGAGCTGCATATGCTTGGGCAAAAGAGTAAGAAATTGAATAGAAGAGACTTGGAATCTATTGTAGGCTCTGTTACAAATTTCCTGTGTCACTCTGTAGGCAGTCTTTTAGGTCCAGATTTTCAAAAGTCACAGATTAGATATTTGGCAAATTGGTTCTGAAAAAGTGTTGGTTTGTACAACATCCAACTGCCAAAGTTGCACACCCTTAGTCCATGGTTCTTACAGAATTCTGCAATGTGCCCTATAAATACTGACTTTGAATACCAAATAAATATCTTCTTCATAATTTTTTATTAATATGATCTTTCCTTCACATCATAGTGAAGAGAAACTTGATGCTGAGTATGCAGACATTCTTCAGAGCAGGGATTGCTGAAAGACTTCCAAATAGGAAGGGCTGAACATGTGAAACTGTTCAGTCTGGAGGAGAATGATAATATGAAAGAAACACAATGAAGAATTTTAAAAACTAATGTAAGGAATAAAGAACGCTTTTTGCACTTCTTTGTACTTCAAAAGGACCAATGGATCATGTTCTGGCAATTAGGCGTACTAGTGGGATGAATGAACTTCTTGAATCCCACTGGGCTATTCCCACAGCAGACATGGAAATGTGATGTGTGATGCAGGCCAAACTGAGGTCTTGCAAATGTGTTCTCAGTCATTACTCAACTTAGGGGAGTGCAGTGCACTCTTCAAGATTTGTAAAGTGCTTGAGATTCTCTTATACAGGGTGTGAAAAATCATAAGTGTGTGTGAGTGCATGTGTGTCTGCACGTGCTTTTTTGAGAGGGTTTTAATTTATGGACAGAGACTTTTGCACACAAATAAACACAGTTATACATAGTTTCATGTCCTCTTGAATTAACCCATCTGTCCAGACTTCACTGGCATGGACTGGATTCATTCAGATAATGAGAAAGAAAAATAGAAGGATTAGTAAAGCAAAATAGGAAGAGCAAATGATCTTAGGGAAGATGAACGTGTCTGGACCTAGTCTGTAGAAAATGTATTTTAAATGTCAGATTTTGCTCCAGTATCTACCTAGCACAACTGTTGACGCAGTTCTAGTCACAGTAGTATCTATGGGCTCGCTTCCATGTGATGTGGAAGCTTGCACACCCTAACAAGTGGTCCCCTGGGCACCTGTTTTCTCTTTTCTTTGTTTTTTCAGTACTGTCAACGCAGCAGCAGTTATGCTCAAGATTAGGTGTTATTTTGAGTTACAGCTTGATCATGTCACATTTCTGTCATACCTTGACATTGGGTTCAAATTCAGTGATCTTCTATGGAAAATCAAAGTTATAAAACGAGGTCCTTCCCATATGAGTAAACACAATAAATAGAGGATATTGATTAAAAAAATGGAAATGTAAAGTTAGTTTAAACATTGCAATCATGGGAGTTTTGCCCTGTGTTTAAAGAGCACTTGACAAAGACGTTTCTATGCTTAAACAAGCTCTTAGCAAATGAGGCAATATTTCATCAGGGTTTATTTATCATCATATTCAATCTGATTGAGTTTAGTAAAGTAGATAAATACAGGGTCTAATTGTTCAAATACTGACCAGCACAGGCAACCTTTTCATTGCTGCTTCAGTAGCAAAAATGTGACTCCTTTTTCACACAAAATATCAGAGCAGCTCACAGAAACAGTGTCACCAAAGCCAGCTCACTAACTGCTTGCCAAGAGAATTCACCCTAACCCCTAGGAGTTTTTGTTCCCCATGCTGCTGTTGTCAGTAAGCTGCGGAAAAGCATCAAAAGGAAGATGTGCACCTAGAAGCTGAAAATGTACTTAAAAATCCTCAGCTGGTAGCTGGTGAAGACCAGACCTGCCACGCTGTCAGATGTATGCCAACATGAAAGCTGTCTCACCCTATTTTTCACCTGAAGTTTTTCTTTTATATGAATTAAATACATAGATTAAAGCAATAAAAAAACGGAGTTGAAAAGTGGTGCTTGAACCTTACTCAGAAACTTAAAGAATTTCTTCTGTGTCCTTTCCTTCAGATTCAATAAAGTCTCTGGCTCCTAAGCACAGGGAAGTTTAACTTTGCTGATCCTGACTTTAACACTGCAATCTTCAGCCCATTCAGTTGGGCTCCTGCTAGCTTCAGCAGCTCCAGTGATGTTTTCTTAAAAGCCATCTTTGCTGTGTGTTAATCTGTTAACCTCTTCTTTCTCCTCCTAGTGGCTATTACAGTAAAAGAAGTTAAGAGTAAGGGCAATAATTTTTAAGGAAAACTCTATTCTTGGTTTCACTTGTTGGTAGATGAAGTCTTGGGAGGGTGGGGGTGTGACCAGCTTGACTCTCAAGTGCACAAACCATCTGCCAAGATCTGAGTAGACTTTATCAGGGAGAAGGCTCAGTTCTCTGCCTGTGTCTGGCTAGTCCAAAGGGCTTTTCTCTAGCCCAGATCAGGATCTGCAATAATTTCTAGAGCTGTTCAGGAAATTTAATTTCTTTTTCTCTGAAAAAAAAACCCAACCAAAACCCAAACAACAAAACAGATTTTATTTCTGTAAAATCCTTCAAAATCAAAGAACAGAAAACACAGCCTATTAAATCCTGTTGTTTGAATTACTGAAAGCAAAACAAAAACCTCCAGAAAAGCAAATCCATATTTCACTTCGTAGGGACCTCAAGTAGTGCTCCTAGGATGGAGTTTGTTTGTCTTAGAGTTGCTTTTTAACAAAAATTTTCAGCTAGCTGTTAATGAGCAGAGCCTTGGACCTGCTATTGTTGAAGGCAACAGGAGATCTGGCACAGGATCAGCCCAGCAATGATCAAAATTAGGATTTCTCTAGATGAGATCTTGTGTAGGAATACTCTACACTAAAGCTACAGAAGAGAACTGCAATAGAGCATAATGGAGAAATCATCCAGAAGACTCTGAATAGCAGGCCGGAGATTGTCTCAGTGTAGGCATTTGCACATTAACAGTGATCGAGTTAAAAACACAGCTTACAAGAAAGACCCTTTCCTGTTACATACTCTTTTTGGCTTCGGACAATACAGATAAAGATGTGATACCTGTTCTTTTCCACAGCACTGAGGACAAACAGTGCTCACCTTCCCCAGAGGTCTCATGCATCACTATTAACCTGTTCCTCTTAAACCACTAATCCATGACTACTTCTGAATGAAGTAGAATATTAAAAGAGATTTCCTCCTGAGCCCAGTAAAGAGCTTGAAATTTTTCCAACTCTGCTAGCCTGCTAATCCTTAAATTATAGATGTTTTTTTAATCTGGTCTAAGTGGGTGTCTCTGCATTTAGTCACTGACAGACATGCCCTGATTTTGGTGACTGTTACCCTGGAATTCCTTCAGCTGTACAGTGAAGGATAAGCTACATCGCTAAGCTCATCATATGGCCACCATAAAGAATAAAAAGAAGACTGACTTAGATTGTGAAAAACAGGTTCTTAGGCACAGTTCTCTAGGTCGGCTCTGCAAAAAGACCTTTCAAAAGGTTAGACTTCAAGTGGCAATAGTTCTTTGATTCTTTTAGAAGCTATTGGCCCTGGAGCTTTATTTACCCTCAAACTTAGTGCCTGGATTTTGCAAGCTTAATGATCTGCTTGTGGCTTGCAGGGCCAATACTGGGAGCCAGCAGGCATTCAGTCCATTGGAAAATTGGGCCCGTTATCTAAATCCAGCCCACAGAAATCTAATCTTAGCCAGGAGTTTGTACCATTTGTCAGCACACAATTCTTCCTTCTCCCTCAGAGGTTTTCCAGATTGCTTGTATCGTGTTTCATTGGGTACTCCTCTTATTTTCTGAGCAGCCTTATGCCTTTTTTTGGTTGGTTGTTTTTGTTTTTGGACAGCTCTGTCAAGAGATTTCATAAGGTAACTTCATTAAACTTAAGGAAGTTACCACACTGACAGTTTGCAGTGTGTTGTGAAAGGTGTAGTGACTTGGAAAGTCTGACTCGTTGTCAAAATGAAATGTGCTAGTGCTGTGTGTAAAAACCCACTGGCCCCTAAGGGAAAACAATGAAAATATTCAGCAAAGACACAAGCCTGCCTTTGTATTGTGTGTTTTCTGTTTCTCCTATCTTTTTGCTGCGGAGGCCCTCTGGTAGAAAATTAAGGCATTGGGTTTTTGTTTCCTTTGTAAAGCAGGGCACAGAACTTGTTGCAGTAGCAATTCAGCCAAACATGGGAGTGTAACGACTAATAGTTGTTAAACCTCATTTGCAAAGTATCTGAAGAGTCTAAAGGAACTGGGTTGCATGGCAGCCATGCAGAGTCCAAACATTGGTCCATACACTGACTCAAGGCAGGGCCATAATGTGCTCCTAGCAATTCCCAGGATGTTTGGAACTAAAGAGCATATGTGTTAGAGCAAGTTCCCCAAGGACCTACATCTATGAAAATGTTCATTATCTCTGAACCTGTTGTAAGTGGTTTCTTATATCATGTGCTTTGCTTGATCTACAAGTGATTATATTAGTTCCTACAGCTTCCAAGCATGTTGTAAGGGAATGAAAATCACCTTTTATAAGCCAGTGAAACTGATAAGGAAGAGAGGCAGTGGAATCATCTTGCCTCACCTGTGCTCATCAGCACCACTGTGGAACAGGAGTAGTTGTTGGTGTACTGTTTGCTCTTCGATGCTCCTGATGCCGAGATGAAAGCCATTTTTTCTAAAGGACTTGTCCTTTTCTGTACACGATTCCCTGAATCCAAACAATGCACAAGGCCTTGTGTAAGACTGAACTCCATCTGAGTGTGCCTGAAAGGTATAAACACCACCAAGCTCCAGGTGTTCCCAAAGGAGGTAGTTACTTCCTCTCTTCCAGTTTCATGGTAGATTTTCCCATACAAGATCCATGGTGTTGATCTTTGTGATAAGTGGTTTAGGAGAGACCGTACACAGTTCTTCAGAGGACCATGTCTCACCTTTACTTGTACATTAAGCCTTTAAGGACAAGCTGAGAGACCTCTTGGCCAAAGAAAGGAGATGCTGCATAAGCTTATTTCTCTCTCTTCCTGTGACATTGCTATTTTGTAAGAAGACTGATCCATGCCTTCAAAGAGCAGGAAAGTCCAGACTTCACTGAAGCTAATGGTAAAGCATTCATTTTTAATAAAACCAGGGTTTCTCTGTCCAGTTTCTACCTAAGTATATGGGATACACTGGAATTTCATGCTGCACTTTGAGGGGAGAAAATCCTCCCTACCTGCAGTAGCTGATCAGTTTGGATCCTGAAGAAGAAGGGTTTGCTCACTTGACTTCTTTCTGGAAAGCTGCCATCCTTTGCCCTGACTGACAAGACCCCATTTATTTATGTCCAATCTCATTTGCTGTCATGGCAGCTCTCTGGAGGTGGGGATGGTTCTGGCTGCACCCTGAGTGAAGTATTGATCCGTGCATTTTAGCTCACGTATGCCTCTGATGGATGATCCACCATTAAACAAGGCGCCCATACCGGCTCTTGAGAAAGAGATTAACAGGTAGAAGTTCAAGGTGTCTGTGTCTGGCAACACTTTCACTGCTGTGCCATTAACAGTAACATAGATAAGTAGCAGCACAAAATCTTCAGCAATAAGGCAGCGTATTTTATGAAGGAGGAAGAATAAATTACACAAACATAACAGCAGATGTTTAAAAGGCTGCATTGTGCAAGCCATTTTCTGTACTCAAAATGCTTTCTCCTTTCAATTTTTCATTGTCTCTTCAATTTGTATTCATTGTTCTTAACAAATAAAGAAACAATACCAACTAAGTTGCATTAAATGAAGTTAAAAGCAGTACAAGGTCAAACCAAGTAAGCTTGTTTGTTAGAAATGAATTTGTCCTTTTGGTTTTTTATTATGAACTCAATTATCCTCTATTGATACAGCAAGAGGCTAACACTATAACCATCTGGGAGCAGATGGTATGTACCCTATTGGGGTGCATCAGGCCCTGTAGCAATGCCAAGCCCCGGGGGGAAGACGGAGCTGTCTGTCAGTTGCTGCTAATCCACTAGAGGCCATTGTGACATAGAGTAAAGGGTGCCTGGCTGAGCATTTCCCACCAGAGCTATCCTTTTTGTCCCATTCAAAATGATGAGCTAAGGACTTCAGTTAGCAGATATTCAAAGGGCAGTGAAGTGGAGAAGTGATTACTCTGGATGTTGCAAAATTTCTCATGTATTACAGAGGAAATTCTGCTAGGCAGAAGCATGGATTTGTGCATGTAGTTCGTGTTTCAGCAATACAGAGTGTATCTTGTTGTGGCATTTTGAACAGGATGTGCAGTACGATGCAATATTTGCAATCTAGAAGAAAACATCCTAATGATTTCTTTTCCTATTTGCAGCATTTTCAAAAAGCAGTTGCCCAAGGGTTGTTGAGGAAATACTGTGATGGCAGTTAGAAGTTAATTAGTTTGCACTCATCTATGAAAATGGGAGAAGAAAGGGGTGATTTTTGAAGGAAAATTGTGTTTCTGATGAGCTATCAGGAAACTTCAATTTGCTAGTGATGCAACTGGGGAAAGGGGAAAAAAGAATCAAATAAGGGCAAACACAACTGTCAGGAGGATAAGGCAACAGTGAGAAAGGAAGGAAGAGATATCGAAAGGGGCAAGGCTCCTGGCCAAGCAAGCCTGTACATCTGAAGGCAGTGTGATCATTTCTAGCAATGAAGGCCTGCCATCAGAGGAAAGATCTGATTTCAGTTGTCATTTGTCATTTCCGTTTAGCTCTGCAGCTACCTGAAGATACTTCAGTAATATTTGATGAAATGATGTAAGGAGGTTAACCAAGTCTGGTCTTCAGTTGAAGAGAAGCTCTGCAAAATTAGCTAATTAGTATTAGTGAGATAATTCTTCATATCTTTCTCATTATGCACTATACAATATACATCACACAGAATTTTTAAATTTATATATATACATATATGAAGGTACTATTTCAGAACTCAGTATAGGAACATTTAACATCTGCATGGAGAAGAAACACCAAAAGTTCTGAGATAATTCAGTGTCGTGTCAAACAGATTGTTTCTTGTGGCTTCAATTTCATAATCTTTCTTGTGTTGGGATTTAGGGACCAGTAAACTAATGAGACTTTGTCTGATCTTCCTGATACTGAAATAGATCAGGAACAATTCCACTGACATCAACCAACTTGACAGCTACCCAAGTTGTGGTATGTGCAGGATCAGGCTCCCCATCTCAGGGGAAGCATGAACATTGCCTCTCTTACCTTTTACCTGAAGCACCTGGAAACATATTCATGTGAGGAAAATACTCTGGAAAACAGGACAGCTTCTTGCATGTCTGAAGGGACTGGTCCCACCTGTTTTTAAGGCAGTGGCTGCTCTTTGTGGGAGGGTGTTGGGGAACTTGGTCAGCGAGTGGCTGTCAGCGTCGAGTCTAAAATTAAGGAAAAGAGGAAACACTGATTTATTACCCAAAAAGCAAATCTTTTATTTAAGAAACAGAAAGTTTGCACACACATGTTTTCAGACAAGAGTTTTTCAAGGAGTATGTGAAAGACAGACAGCAGAAAAGCAATGCTTGCTGGGCAGGCAGGATTTTTTAAACAGAAATGCATTCACTTAAAGCATCAAACCTGCACTGCAAACCCTGTGTTTTTAAAGGTTTAGAAAGCTAATATAATATGAATCCAGCCATATAATCCTGTGTTCAAAAAATGTGAAATAATAATAACAATGTAACCTCATCCTCTGTATTTCCTCATTTCCTCAGGGCCACGGTTTCAAAAGGTCTTAAAAAACATAGCAGCAATACATTCCAGCACTTCCCTCTGATTATGGGAAAGCACCCTGCCCTCCAAGCCTAGGTAAGTGTTGACGTGCTCAGTACCTCCGACTTTTTCCTCCATGAGCAGTTAGAGGAATAGGTCACATGTGTGTGTGGTAGGGGTCAGGTCTTTATTTCAGCTTTTGGGTCTGGCCCAACAAGCATTTAAAATTAGGCTTGGGGTTTTGTTATCTGAAGAAGTTTCATAGGTCTTCACTGCAATACTGTGTCATACATAGCACTGCTACCAATGAGATTCTGGGGAATCGAGCTCCCTCTGCAAATGTAGATATTAATCTGCATTTACCAGAGAGTGCATTTCCTTCCAGACTCAGAAGGCATCCCCCCAAGTTGGTCTTTTAAATGACCTGTGAGGCCCTCATCCTGCGATAACACCACCCTGCCTTCCCCAGCAGATTCCTCTATCTGCACTGCAGCCTCGGACTCTTTCTGGGGTTATGCACGACCTCAGGGACGTATCAGCATGGAGCTTGCTGGAAGATGGATGGCTCCAAAAAAAGTGAGGGAAGAGTCAGACTTGGTTGGAAATGTTTAGCAACTTCTCTTGGGAAAGCTGGAAAAAGCCTGAATAATTGACAGGAACAGCAGCAGGCAAGGATAGAACTCTAATACAAACCCTGGCTGAATTTGAATAGTCCTGTGGACTTCAGTAAAACACAAAGAAAACACTGTCTTTTAATAGTGATTGTGAGCATCTCTACTTGTGCTGAATATTTAATTTGAGATTCTTGGGTAAATTTATAGGTATTTACTTTTTTCAATGCATGAGTAAACTGCAGTATTAAGGAGGATTTGGCAGCTGATTCTCTGCAGATAACAGCTGCAGATCTGGATCCATAACCTAGGAATCCTGATCACTAGATAACTGCTTCACAGTGCATCCAGAGCATTAAAAAGAAAACCCAATAAATCATCTCTCTTTAAGCAATATAAACTAAATTGTGGTTGTTGTTTTCCTGTTTTGCTTTTTTTGAAGGTATTTGGATCTGATTTTCTCCTGGTTTTGAATCTGCTAGGACAAAATGAACTCTTCTCTAGTGCTACCATACTCCAGCTGTGGGAAACCAATTTAATTGGATCCATTCCTTGATTTTAAAATAAGGGATGCAAAATTGTTTTGAACTGTTGTTTCAGCTGACTTTTGTTCAGGTAAACCCTCCGAAAGGCTATGTTTATAATATTGTAATAAATATTCAATTACTATCAGAACAGCCCCTCCTCAGCTGGAACAAAGCCACACCATCACCACATTTTGGTGACTTCAGCAGCACATGTTATGACAGAAATGCTTCAGTCTTGAGCATAGCTACTTCCCTATTTTTTTTTTTAATAGTCTATTTGTGCCAAGAATATTTGCCTTTCTTCTTCTTCTTCTTTTATACACATGAAACAGAGTTCTCCATTACATTGAGCTTTTCAAATCTGCATTTTCCAGTGCCTGGAGAAGATTTGTTCTCAGCCCACGCTGTAACTCTCTTGGGTAAAGCTCTTAGTACACAGTGAGGAGTGCATCACGCTTCAGCCATAACTGGAATGTGCACAGCTTTGTGAAGTTTCTCAGAATGACTCAAAGAGTGGAAGCAAATAAAAAACCACAGAGATATTTGTATCTTAAATGTGCTTCAAGTAACTGTGTTATTACCACAGCACCTCCTAGGCTTCCCGTTTTTTGCAGATTGCACATTGTCACCACTTCCTAAATAGCTGTGTTTATTTATCGAAACTTAAGGGTTTTATGAATTCCTCACATAAAAAACACTTCTCCTTATCCAAATCATTTAGGCCAACATCTCCAAAGTTTGGCAGCTACAGCAACTCACCTTAATCCTTATTTAGACATGCATGCAAGTAGCTTTATTTTTAAGGAATATGAAGCATTTCTGGAAACCGTACTTCTAATTTCTTTGGTTGCCTGGCTTTGAAATTAGGACCCAGCTCACCAATGCATCAAAAGCCCAGGTGATGTGAGAGCCCTGAGTTATGGCAGGGGCTGCAATGAGAGCACTCATAACTTCGTAAGTGAAACATATCCTTGAGTAAAGTGCTGGACTTCAGACTGTTACCTATGACTTGCACTCATGGAGTTGAGGTGAGGTTGCAGTAGGAATGAAAGTTGTGTGGTCATGTCTCACTGGGAATGGGGGATCCAGGGTATAATTCCCATCAACTTTTCCAGTATCCCAGCACTGTCACTTAGATTTGGAAGTGTTAATGTGAACATCATCATGTGCTCAGTCATTAAACTCCATAGACAGTGAAGGGAAATGTTTTGGGAGAAGCTAGGAGCTAGTTGGCAACATTCTGTAAGAAATACCAGAGATCTCTTCCCTTACAAAAGAAGAATGTGTTAAAATTACTTTTTGTCTGTGACAGACCACACACTTGCTCCCATCATATTGGATGTGGTGTAACTGGGTTGGAGGCTGTAAGGCTGGGTCCAGTGAAGCTGAAACTGTGTCTCAGGAAGCTGATGGCTGCTGTGTCAGAGAAGCACACCAGCACTCCTGGTATGGGCAATGAACAGCAGTGAGCTGGAGAAGTGGCAAGTTTTAGATTGTAATTTTGAAGGTTTAAGCCCCTGCCAAGTCCACAGTGTCAGCCAAAACCACAGCATTGCAAAATGTGCCTTAACAGCAAGCTGAAAAATCAATATGCCTTCCTTGTTTTCCTGGATCATGACAGAAAGCCCGTATAGTCAATAGCTGTCTTACTGTCAGTCTCAGTGGCATTGTATAAAATCCTGATGGACAAAAATAAACAGAGGGAAAATAAGGAATCCACTTGCACCCAAAGGGCACCTTTACTGTAGGAGTTCCTCTGTGCAGGAAGCAGATGGGGTTTATGCCATGTAAATAGATAAAGCAGTCTTGCATGTAAGACATCAGTGACAGTGCATGTTAAGGACTACCTACTTAGGTTTGTTTCTGCATAGTAGATCAAGTAAGGAAATGCTGAACTGTAAACCTCTGCTGATTTACAGAAGGGCACAACAGTGGGTAAAAGCACAGCAAATTAGGAGAGGTTGGATTGGCAGCACTGTCTTGGTTGGTAACTGTACTTAGATAGCCAAGATCCTAAGAGCACTTACATAATAAAACTGTGCTCAAGGAAATGTTTGCAGATTGAAGGGAAATTATAAGAGAGCAAATTATTTACACAATTTTAATCAGCTATCTATAACTGTGGTGTATAATGAAAATAGGAGGCCAGATTTGATCTCAAATGAGAGCAGCTCCACAGATCTGGCTTGTAATTTACAAATAATTTATCTGAAGATAAATGACAATGTATAAGATTGCTTATTGTTTGCATTTATTGATGATAATACGTATATATACACTTTCTTGCACTTTCACACATACAGTGATGGAAGTTCTGCAGACAAAACCAAAAATGCAGTCTCTTGAGTCAGACTGTTTCTACCACTGTGTTACTGAAATTTCTAATCATCATCTCATGACAATAGTTTCAAGGGATTTATGAAAAAGTAGCAAAGAATACACTTTTCTGTAATTTACTATTTCCTGTAATTCATCATACCATTTTTTCCCCAAATCGCTTTGACTTTTTTTCAGGAGTATCATATATCACAGTCCTACTGCTAGTGACCCTTTTTCAACTGATATTCTCCTGCCTTTGTGCATTGTTTATTAATTGATGTTTCATTGCAAAGACAACTGTGAAACTAAAAGGCAAAGCAAAAGACAATGTGATAGGGTAAGACAGTTGACTAGAAAGCTACCTCTACAGGGCTTTCTTGGTTTACCAAACCAAACCAAAGCAAAGAGATTTAGATAACTTGAAACTGCAACATTACTCATCGAGTATGTGAAGTTCTGTAGTCTGGCTTCGCAGAAAGTCAAACTAGATCCATTCTCTTTGTATGGCATCTACTCAAATCTGTTGAAATCACTGATAAATGTTAAGGGTACCCATACCAAGTACATTTGGAATAGATTCACCTTTGAGAACCATAGCTAATGATGTTAAAGTAAAATGAATGTAATGGTGGCAACATCAAGGAGGAAATGCAAAGTAACATATAACAAAAAGGCTGTCTAGGGTTGGAGTCTGTAGTAACTGCTTCACCTATGAAGGTGAGAGGAGTGTCTACAAGCTCTCACTTTTTGAGTGGTTTATTTACTAAGCCAAAAGATGAGAAATAATCATTTATTTGGATAGGGTTGCAGGACATAAATAAAAAAAAAAAATACCACAATTTTATAAGGACAGGAATTACTGTCCTTCTGCAGAGGAAAATATGAACATATTAAAGGCAGTATTCCAGGGTTTTTGTATGCTCACCCATGGGTTTTGATATGCAGTGTAAATACCTTTACAACTAAGCCACTTGAATCCAAGGATGAGAAAAAACAGATTAAGGTGCATGTCTTTTTTAAATCGATGCTTTTGTAATCTAGTTACATGCACTTGGAATGATCTTTCAGGATTCTCAACAATTATGTGAGGAATGGCTGCACTCTCAGTAATTTTTTTATTGTGGCAGAAGATGATCAAATAATGAAGGAGCTGGCTGGGAGATGGAAATTTTTCATTCAGCTTCCAGCACTGACACACTCTTCCTGTATGACCCTGGCTAAGTCACACTATCTTTTCGTCACCCAGTTCCTCATCTGAGCCTTAAGTATGTGAAAAAATGAAGGATTTTTGATTGTTTATCTCTCTGAAAAAGCATCTCTGTCGCACCTCCTGAGGGCATCCTGATCCACAGCACAGACATTAACATCTCTTAGTAAACTACACATTAAACTGCAGTCTGATTAACCAGATTCACCCACAAAAGCTTTTAGCAATTTGTATGCACCAGCAAGAAACCAATGTAGTCCTGATCTCCCATTCAATAGGCTCATGTTCCCCTGGTAGGCAGTAGCAACCTAACGAAAGTTTTACTGGTTATATTCCTGGTTTAATGAAAAGAAAATTACTCTTAATTCAAGCAGTTCTAGGAAACAGGAAGTGTTGTCAAGCATGTAGTAATGACACAGCTAGTCAGAGATAAGTGTGGGGGCACAGTATTCTGCTGGGTGAGAAAATAGTGTGGCAGAAATTACAGCAGAAGCCCTTGCCCAGCTTTACAGCTCCTCAGGAGGATATTTGCAAAGCATATTGGAGCTATGCCACACAAGGTCTTCTCTGCCTATGTTAAAATGTGGAGAATAAAACCAACAGCTGAAGGAGCAATACAAACCTTCCTTGGAGTCACCTTGCTGTAAGTGCAACTCCGCATTTGAAGGAGCACCTGGAATAGAACCAAAAATAGCAAAGGCCTCAACCAGTGATGTTGCTTAGAAATACTAACACAATTTCTGACAGGGAGACTTTTGTCCTTTATTGTCACAATTTTCCTTTTATATGTCTTAATGCCTCAGTGATAGTAGACACATAGACCATCACTTCAGATTTGATGAGAACCATGAAACAGGCATCAAAAGTAAATCACTGCATTTCAAGTACCATTCAAGCCCTTTTTCTGTATTAAAAGTCAAGAACTGATTTTTCTCTATTTTTCATGTCTTCACAGGTATCCAGGCGGCTCTGGTTTGAAAGTGACTCTTCTGCAGGATTATGTGACCAATGCACAGAGCATTTTCACTTTTCTTTGTTGTTTAATTTGTGGAATAGCCTGAAGTAAGATCACAGTTTCCTCACAATTACTTTGTGTTTTGTTTAGGGAGCTGAATCTGACTCATTGCACCAGAAGGCAGACAATTGTCTGCATCCCTAAATGGCTCATGAAGGCCTTGAAGAGGCATCTTGCTAAATTGTGAAGCGCAGCTGATATTCTGTCAACATGTAAGAGCTTCCAACTAAAAGTACTGGACTTGTATGCTTTTTCCATGTCCTTGGAACTTTGAGGGGTAAACACATTCATTTCCTTTCATTTTGCATCCATCTGATAGCTTTTAAACATAGATAGGATCAAATCTTTCCAACACTGATACCTATGGTAAAACTCCCTCTGACTTCCATGAGACAGGGATTTGGCACATAAGAATTAGTGTCTGGGGAGGATGCATTGAAACAAATGGTGATTGTCAAAGCACATTGGAATTTAGAGCACATTGGTTGCAAAGATAGAAGCTCAATGGGGTATGTGATTGTCAGAGTCAATTTTATTTTCCTTTACTACACATATGCACATATTTGAACCTTGTCAAGCTGCAAAGGGAAATACCTCATTAGATTTCACTAGGGTATCTTCAGAGATGTTTATACACTACAGTCAATAAAGATATTTTTTGTTTAATAAATGAAATTCTGGAATTGTCTGTTCTATGAGGAAATCGAAGGAAGTACATTTATCCCTGGTAAAGATGAATCTCTACTTTAGAGGGTGCAGAAAGCCTGCAATGTATATTATTTTTCAAATAGTTGAAAGATTTATAGCGGTAAATGGATCCTTTTTCAGTCTCTTGATCATATTATCTGTAACAAAGCAAATGTTACAAATAAAAACAAGCATAAACCCAGAGCATTCTACATTCTGTATTTTCAATTATGATTTTAACATAAATGAATCACTTGTTCTTTTTCATTTGGAAACAGTTTTACTTCCCTTTTCCCCACTGGTCATATAATTTTGATTTATAAACACAGCAATCTGGAGCAAAGGGAAGTTTTAAGCGCAGTACATACTCCTGCTGAGGCCTAGTTTTATTTTGCTTAGAATTTTTATCTTTATTTCTTAACATTTTCAGATTGATTTTAGATTTCTACTTTGGAGATGAAAAATATGGTTGCAGATGACATATTTTGCCCATTTCAAATTCACACAGGCCTAAGGTTTCATCTTGCACCCAAGGCCTCATTTTATAAATATGGTGAAGAGTTCTTCCAGTTAAAATGTGCTTTTAACTGGGATAAACCTGTCTCCCCATGTTAAGACTTATAAATCTTCTCCACGGTGCTATTTACAATCCAGCTACTGCATGCTTACTTTATTGACTATGAATGAATAAGTCAGTTTTCCACATCACCCCATTTTCTTTGCTGATGTTTTGATTTGGTGTCTATCCAAAAGTCTCTGATCATAGACACATGATTATAAAACCATCTCTCGCACTGAAAAGTATTCAAGAAACAAGCAATGGAATTAACTTATTTTAGATACTGTTTTACATTGCACATTTGAACTTGGGGATATACATTTTTCACAGGGCTCAGTTCTGCTGGGCGGAACACTCTGATAAGGATGCAGAAGCCAAGAAATTAAATGAGGACTTGAGTTTCTACAAAGCAGAATCTGTCTTTAACTTAACTGGGGCTCTTTGAGTGGATGCAGGTGTCTCGATCGTTTAAAGATTTTTAAATCCTTTAAGAGAGCTTCATAAGATTGTTTGGATAAAATTGGGATTTTTTTCTTGGTTGGTTTGATTTGATTTTGTATTGCACCACTCAGGTGGAATCTTGCAGAAGTGCAAGAGGGAAAAAGCTTAGCTACCAGAGATTTACTTGAGGATTTTTTTCCATTCTACAAGAATCTAGGATATACAGAAAAGTATTTTCATTCACAACTTGTCCTTGAATTTTGAAAACACCATGGGTAAAGGCTGTTGAAGATTCCTAGAACTACTGGAACACATTGTATATACTAGGATTAGAGACAGGCTGTGTTCTCAGCAACAGCATCTGCAATTCTTTCCTTCCCACTACTGCAGGCATAAAGGAACTGACATGAGAACTTCTAGATCTGAATTACTCCTTTGCTTTGAATCCTGAGTAGAATTCAAAACTAGAGGGAGCTGGCAGAGTGCAGGCAGCATCTACTGACGGAAATAACTGCCTTGGAAGGCAGTTGATCTCACAGGAAAAGAGCCCCTGAGAGCTGAGCATAATGGAATTCAAACTCCATTGAAGCCTTTGCTCATTTTCAAAGCCAAAATCCAAATCTTATCCCACATCTCATCCAGAGTGAAAGTCCACTGCAGTGAGACCCTTGACAAGTCCCCTTGTAGGACAGGTAGAACACAGTTTGTAAATTGAGCCTTATAGAAGCACCTTGCAATCAGAAGAGGACACTTGTCCTTTCTAATTTGAGAGAACAGGAGACAGCTGAAGAGAACGTGGCATATGGAGAGACCAGCAGATGAGCTGTCATGAAGATCTTGTTTTCATGACTCTTGATCTTGCAAAGATCTATGGTATCAACATTGCCTATTCCAAACATGTCTTTTTTGTTTATATTAAGTCTTGGGCATCCGAAAAGGTTGCATTACATCTCCTGAAACCAACTCCCCCATTTTATTATCTGGAATAGAAGAGAACCATGCCTGCCCACATTATTCTTCAATCTTATTCCACCAGAATCAGATTTTTTGTCATGCACTGACATGCGTGCCTGGCAATTGTAGCTTGATTATATTAAGCCTTTCATGACACACTTGGAAAAGAAATCAGTGTCTGTATCAGTCACTGACACCCAGGCAATATTTCAGTGTACATGACTTGTTCAGGTTTTAGTGGTAGCAGTTAAGGTGTCAAGGAATTTGACTGAATTCACAATTTAATTTCAAGGAAAGAGACATTTAAAGTAACACAGGACTGACTCAAGCTCGTGACACTGCTGATTTTATGTTCTTTTGTCTCTGTCATTTCCCCTCTTTTCCTTTACTGGAATTAAACATGGAAGAGTTAATCTGTTGGGATACTGTGCCCCTCGATGGCACCCTTGTTAAGGCTTGTATCTGCCCTCTGTGTTTTGACTTCTACTCATCTAACTCTAACCCTTTTCCTGAATTGCCTCAGTTAAGAGCACAGTTGTGCTATGGTCTCACTATGTAATCTGGTGGTGGTTTAGTCAAAAGAGAAGTGAGGACAATTTCACTCACTTAAGTTCTCTGTTGTCCTCTTTCCATAGGCTTTGTGAAAGAGGGACAAGACACTTGGAGAAGCAGCATACATCAGATGAATATGGACCTCTGTTTTGTATTCAGTGTTTTCCTACAACAGCCATCAACAAACAGCACCAAGAAACCAATAATACAGGTCAGAAAAACTAAAAACCAGGCTAGAGAAAGTCCAACAATTTGTAGAAAAAATAAATAAAAGATTCAATTCTGAGGCAGATTATCTCTCTGGGACTATTTCAGATGGGAAAAATGACTCTGGAAAAAGAGACTAGAACATTGAAATCCCAAAGAGCAGTAACAGACAAGATATTAGCTTAAACACCTCCTAAAAATAAAGTATGAGACTTTGTGCTGGAAAACACTGACACCAGCATGTGATCTATCACAGAGTCAGGGAGATACAGTACAGAACGATAGTGGGGATGCAAAAAGAACTATGTTATCACAAGTAAAACAACAGTTACAAAGGAAGCTGAAGACAAATGGTAAGGGAGCAACAGCAACAGATGTTTTCCCTTTAGGTCATAAACGAAAACAGAAATCCTGATGCACAGGAGCTTTTCCGGAGAAATACACCTATATCAGGGCATGAAACACTAGTGAAACAAAAAAAGAACAAAACCTGCAAAGAATAAAAGCAAAACAGTCTCCTTTTTACAAAGAGAATTAGGGCAAATACCAGGTAGCTGGTGATGGGCTGTTTTTTCAAGGAGAATGGTCACATCACTTCCTGCCAAGACATGATGCATTATGGTGATATCTTCATGTCTTGCTTGCTTCAGGCAAGACAAATGGCACAAGGTTTGGCCTCAAGTGGTTGTGCCATGCTCTAGTCAGCAATGATAAGCAGGACAGGAAGACAGGAAGGACAGTAGTGCTGATTGCATGGCCTGAGGCAGAGAGCAGGGTTAATAAAAAGGGTAGAAAGTTGGGTCTCCTCACCAGGATGCTCCCAGAGCTTGCGAAGTTAGAAATATCCTGGCTGAGCTCATCCACACCTTACTAGTGAGCAACTATCATGTTCTGGTACACTCCCTTAGACATCTGTAACTGGCCATCATGAAAAAGCTGAAGCGGCTCTGGTTCTCAACCACAGTGTCTATTTATGTAGCCCAGCAGTGCAGCTTTCTTGAGCACATCATGATGCTCACTATACAGTGTGTCATGGTTTATGTGCAGACAAGTTAATGCACCCACAGACTGGAGATGACCAAAATTTGTGATCCCTGCAATTCTCATATTTATTGTGGATTTTCGTGTCAAGTATAACACAATTCCCCTTTAATGGTGCAATGATTTTTAGACAAGGAGAGCCAAATAACACCATCTCTGAAATCAGCCACATTTAGTCCTCTAATCAGAGAAAAGCTAAAGCATTCTCCAACTGTTCTACCATTGCTAGAGCAGGCTAACTCTTTGCTATCTCCCCTTACCCACAGCCACTGCCAGCCCTTCCTCTCCAAGAAACATGGTCTGCTGGAGTATTGCTGGATCCCTGTATTCTCCATTCTGGGCCATGAGGTGCCCCTTGGAAGTCATAACAAGTTGTCTGTGAGATGCCAGTGCAAACACTGTACTCAAGTGAATGCTAATATGTTATCCTGTCCTAGCAGGCAAGCAGCTGTGGGGTGAGTGCATCCACAACCCTGACTTTCCCCATGGATCTCTGCTCTTTATTTTTCCCCTAGAAGGTCCACATTTGATCTCTGTTCAGGAAAAATGCAGTGAAAAGTGTTTTCTCAGACCACCTCCCTTTCAAGGCTGACATTATCAGTTTGGAATATTCACAGGGCTATTTGGCGTCCGGAAGAGGGGATGGCTGGGATCTGAATGTACCATTCAATCCTAATCCAAACACCTCCCCAGATTTATCTCAGCCTATCAGGAAAGGTAATTTAGCACCTGGAGAAGATAGAGTTTGGAGCTTGCATTTGGCACACCAGCCAACCACCTCTGAATGGACCTTCCAGATGAGACATTCTGTCACAAAAAAAAGTTCATGGAGGTGTTAAGTGCAAAAGCATTCCTGAACCAATAGCAAATAATAATATATAAAAAAGAAATCCTTCTTTTGCAGGAAAGAATAGCTTTCTTTCTTTAGTGCATTTTTCAGAACGTTGTTTGCATAAATAGCTGGGAAAGAAGGAAAACACGGAAAAAAATAGAAGTACCACTGTGATTTTCACAGTTCTAATAAACGTGGTGCATATGCAGAATTGCTCTGGAAACCATTTGGTTGTGCAGTCAGTGTAGTGTGTGCTTTGCTGGGCTATAGACATGCCTGTTGAGTACAAGAGGCTAATAGATGTTTATGCTATACAGCCCGAGTGTCATTGGAAACAACGGTACATGCATGTGTGTGCATATATGCCTGTGTGTGTGTCTGGATCATTGAAAGAGACAGAAGATACAATTTCAATAGACCTAAGGGAATTAGAAGCCAGTGTCTCATTTTTATAAGTAAATGACTCCTTGTTGAGGATTCAACACAATGTCATGGCAACACTCTAAGAAGTTGCCACTCCTCAGCCAAAGCACTATAACTACCTTTAGATGCTTGAGCTGAGAGCTCATCCTACTCATGTGGTGTAACCCTAACCTCAGGAGACACCCATCACAGTCACAATGAGCAGACATCAAGCGCAGACAGGTCATCAAGGGGCAGGTGGTGAATTACTATACTGCCATAATTCAGCTCTGTATGCCAGCACATAGGGTCTTGCTTTAATTCCACGTGCATTTCTTACTAGGACTCCTAAATTACTTGCATAACTTAAGCATTTTCTGCCTAATTGGTGGAAAAAAAAAAGAAGAGAAAAAAATGGAAGTTAGAAAAGCTGAATGCTCACAGCTTGAATCAACAAGAGAGCTGGCCACGAGCAGTTTTGTGAAATATTATAGCACTATTATTGTGGGTTTCCAATTGCAGAACCAGGAATAAAACTGACACAAGATATAATCAAAGAAGAAATAAAGGACTGGAAAAGAAATAACGCTAGTCAACTTTGTTTTATTAACAGTCAGTCTCCTTGGACAGATCTGATTTCATCCTCTGGTGAGATTATAAACTTACTTGATAAAAGTGACTGCATAAATGTAACAGACATTTTAAGGCTTTTGACTACTACTAGACAACATTCAGACTTTCAGGTATTACACATTATAATAGGGCATACAATGTACTTAATGGTGTAAAGAACCAACTAAGCATTAGGGACCCAAACCCAACCATCTTCATCATATAGGCATGGACAGGGAGGCGAGGTACTCTAAACTCTTTCGATTAACTATTCTATGATTCTATTATTAATCAGGAGTAATGGCTGAAACCAGAAATATTTGCATTTCAGGAAAAAGAACTAGCCAGCTCTGTATACAGTCTATTATATATCTGCAAATAATATTAGTCACCCAGCCCTAAACTCACTAGCCCACAATGGCAATTAAACTCTCTTTGCATGTTTCCAAATCAGCTATTTTGGGAAGATATTGAAAAAACACTGGGATTCAGTTTCTCAGATAAAAAAGTTAAAAAACCTGTTAGTTTGAGGAATAAATGTTAAAGAACACAAATTGATTTGAGTTTGACCTCAGACCTATTCTTCCTTAAGTCTGAACTTCCCAAAATCAAACATCGATAACATTTGAAAACCATTCTGCAAAGCTATGTCTCCCTTGCCATTCTAATACCATTATATTGATGCTGCCTAGTTTTTCTCCAATGTTTCAACAGTAAGCAGACTTCTCTGTTTAATACACTTCTTTCACAAAACACCTTGAAGTAGATCTCTAGCAGTTTTCATAACCTGTGATTCATGAGCTTCTTTCATTATTTTCATTGTTAATGACTGCAAACAAAATGAAGAGTTTTTTGGGGAGAGAAGTGCAAGAGGCCCCTTGCTATTTTAAGATTATGAAAGCTCCCTCCCGTAGGAAAACTGCATCAGTGTTGTGGGAATAATGAGTATAAACTAAAGTGAAAGAGAGCTGAGTATTTCTATCAGAAACAGAGTAGCAACCTAAAGAAAAAAACCCAATTTCAAAAATAAAAACAATTTTTCCCAAGAAAGTTAGTTATTTTTCTGAGACTATTTCTATCCATTATTTCTGTAGCAGAAATGCTGTCTTTGTAATCTATGATGTTAGTGTAGTATAGATAAAGTTTGATTATTTAATACACCTCCTTGATGTTGCATGTTTCAGTGCATCAGTTTCCCTTACATATCTGAATGACATACCACCATTTGTCATCAACCACACAGTCTCTTCCTCTGAGCATTAAACTGATTAAGACTCTTTCTTTCAACACAGCTCTCCTCTGTCCTACTTTACAACATGAACAGTCTCAGGTGCCATGCTGAAACCCATCAGACAATACCTCAAAGAAGAATTGAGCAAACCCATTCGGTTCAGAAGAGTAACGTCACATCCCCTTGCAAATGCCCTTGGCACAGTTGTGACACCCTTGCCGCAGCTAACATTCAATATTAGAGCCAAATCTTCCTCTGTGTAACTGCTGCTGGAGTTTTAAAATGTTTCTGCTTTCCCTCTCACATCCCTATGTGCTAACTGCATGCCCTTGTAACTGTCTTGAGAAGAAAACAAGAGAACAAAAGAAGGATCAGAAATCCCCTAACTAATTCTATCAGCTAGCAAGCTGACAAGCAGAAGTGTATGTGCTGTAGAACCGAAACAGGTGTGGTTTGAGCATTTTCAACGTTTGGTCTTTGCAAAAACATGAACAGAGTGTATTAATTCCACCACACTGATAATGGGAGCTTGGAATCCGTTATCTGAAATAAGGATTCTTGGCAGAATTCCTCACATACTCAAATGGGCAAGAAAACTAATAATGATGGTTTTCTTCCTTTTTTTTTCATTAGGAACCTTTTCTAAGTACACCAGTCTGTGTGCAAATTTTACCGAAGGACTTTTTGCTTATCGTGCTTTATATGTGAAAACATCACTGCCCCTGTCTTGAACAGTGAGATGCATCCCATGACTCCATCTCGTACAAATACTACACTGGCAGGTTTGCACCTTTGTATGTATGTGCGTGTGCCTCTGTGCTTGCACACTTGCCCATAACATGTGCAACACAACCAGGTTTGGTGCATTTGCACAGTAAGAATAATCTATTATCAATCACCAGCATCTCTCTGAACATGTAAGAAACCACACATAAACTGGAGTCAGAGGGGATTGATAAGTTTTGGTAGGTAAACCAAATGACATGGTATTCCTTTGCCTGGTTGCTTGGTCAGGTCATTTTCTCTGCCATCTTTCTTGATGCTACATAGTGCTGAACATGCAGACTTTGGCACCCCTAATTTTGGGAGAGACTGCAGCTGGCAGGGCACTCACAGTACAAGATTTAAGACAGAAGAAACGAATGAAGGGCTTGTTTGGCATTTTACCGGTCTGATTCCACCTTTCTCTTATTATTCACTCCCTCTGCTCTGTGTTAGCCTCCCTTAACCATCCTAACCCTGGGAAGACACAATTTTCCTGCTAGGAAAATTCTGTAGCGTCTATGTTACCTGTGGATGGCACAGGTAGTGTACTATAGTTTGATGACTGTATCACATGTTTCTGCTCAGCAGAGAGCACAAGTTACTCCTTTTCTAAACTCTTCCAAAGACCTCAAGACTCATTGCTTCCATGATGCAGAGAGTAGTTTGGCCAGCTAATAATGGATTGATAATGTTCACAAGCATTCCTTCAGCAGTAAACTCTAAGGGAAACAGTCACTGAAAAACATGCAGCCAGCTTTCAGACCAGAGGTTAGACTTTCCCTTTACATGCCCTAGCTCTTTGGACAGCCAAACTCCCACGCTCTTACTCTCACAACAAATCTCAGCATCTTTCTTGAAGTTGCTGTCACCGTCTATAGGAGGCAAAGGTTTGTGTCTTACACAGGTGAGGAAAGCGCTCAGTTGGAGGTCTCCTAGTGTGAGTGCTCTGCATACCAGCCATTGACTGTTGGAGCGGGACACTTCTTTTGACTGTGTTTTAGAAGCAGAAAAGATGGTCCATTTCTTTTATGAAACACCAGGTTTGCTGCTGAGCCTCAGACACTATCTCCCAAAGAGACAGACGGCCTTTGTGTCATGCCAAGTGAGAGATCAAGGGTTCTCCTATAAGGTCTGTGATCTGTGTGTGGCCTTTCACCAAAGCAGGGGCTTTAGTGCTCACAGAAACCAGGCAAAGCAGCAGGATGTTCATAGATTTACAGATACTCAAGAAACATCGTTCTTCAGACCTAAACTATGTTTCAGTGGTTTCTTCCTGCTACATTCTTCTGTAAGTAGATACAGTACAACAGTAGTAAATTATCTTTGGGGTTTGGGGTTTAGGTTTTTTCCCCTATTTCACCAGCTATTCTTTGGTAAATAGGACCATATAATTGAAATAGTCCAATCGAAGTTTATACTCAATATGATGTTTATCCCAACCTGAAGTCTGAATATTTGAGACATGGATTTTGTACCCAAAACGTGTCATGACTCTAAGTGATTTATAGACATTGTATTTCCATCCTATTTGAGATCAAACTTCTCAAACTCATTTCTGGAGTTCAAGAAATCCTTGCATTTCAGCTTCCAATTTCAGCAGCATCATTTGTTGTTTCCTAAGACTGAGGCCTGGGCTCAGTTCCTTTTAGGTCTTCAGCATTTTAACATTTTCTGGATAGTTTGGTTAATTTAATACTCTTTAGTTTAGCCTTCAGACTTGCATTGATTTCACTGATTTGCTTACATTTTCCAGTGGGAGTATTCTCCTCACTGGCTGAATTCACTTCTGTCAACACAACAATGGGCGTGGATCAATCACTTATACCCAAAATCAGTTTCTTCATAGCAAGTCCCATAGGAAAAGCCAATGGTAAATGAGGGGAATTCTCCATGAAAAGCTTAGACTACTTCTATTTCTGCATGTGCAGGCTTCATTAACCTTTTTCATTTGTTGGCCAAACAGAATGCACTGGAAAGCCCGTTATCCATAGATGGCCAAAGGATACGGGCTTTTTCAAAGGCAGTGCTCAGGAAGGGTGGGGTAATGCCAAAGGTCTAACGTAGTGCTTTACAGCTCTGAAATCCCAGCAGTTTTTGCCAGCTCTAGCAGGACTCCACTGTGTGTGCGCCAAGCCGCGGGGCCACACACAGGCTCCGTGGCTCAGCACCCACACAGCCAGCGTTTCCCTAAAAATAAGTGAAAAAAAGGAGAAATGCTGAATCAGACTCTCAGAGCTTAACCAAAAAACATGCACATAAACTATAATTTTTATTATAAAAACTCTGGTTGGGAACAGAGATATTGTAGGAAAGCTGGAGAAGAGGGGAAATATTCCTAGTGTTAAAAGCAAGCTAGAGTTCATGGCGTTTGACCACAATAGTTTTCTTGGCTGCTATGGTTCTATGTCTGATTTAAGAGGGTTTAAGGTTAGTAAACCATAGTTGCATGTTATTATCTGTGCAGTTCTTGCACTTTTGCTAGCAACACCATTAATTCATAGATTTATGATAATCACCATAGTAGTATGGAGGTTATGTGTTTTTTAGGAACGTTTGCTGGTAGAGGGTAAAAATGAGAGGGGAAGAGAGTGAGACTTATCTTCTAATCTATAGTGCTGCTGCACCCATAATAGGCATTGGTCCATAGCCTGGCCCAAAACTTAGAATGCACAAAAGAAACCTCAAAACTCTCCCTTTCCTAACCAGCTTGACCATAAATTTAAATATATCAAAAAGCATTGCTGGTCTAAAAGTGGTTGACTGGTGGGTCACCAAAAGTACAGGTAAATAGAAGAAAAAATAGCAAAATTAAGATGTCTTTTGACAAAAAGTGTAGACTTTGATTTTAATAGATTTTACAAACATTATTTTTAAGAGAAAAAAACAAGGAGATGCCTTTTTCTTTCTTTTTCTTTTAGTCTTTCATTGCTTCACACATTGCAAGACTTTAAAACCATACTATAAAAGCTGAAGGATATTAATCTGTCATAAAAAGCTTAACACACTATGATATAAATGACAGGAAAATGATCTACAACAGTGCTAAACCACAGAATAATTATTAATTATGAAAGCCTCAGCTCCAAAACATTCTAAAGCAGTTTTCCTGCTTTCTGTTAGGTCAGGAAGAGAGAAAGTAAGAAAGAAAAGCCTATAGTCCGTTTCCAGTCTCTCATGCTTTCTGAGCTGAACTCTGCATACAAATCTATATTTGTAAGACACCCTCATCTACCAGTTAATCAAAGCCCTGGAAATTCAAGGAAACCTGTGTTTATGGAAATCTGGCATTTCTGTAAAGTTTTGAATGAAAGCTAAATAGAGCAGTTCATCTCATTGAAACTAATGGCTTCTGCCAAGTGGTTTTGCAGTGCTGGGTCTTCTGGAACAGTCAGCATTTAGGAATTCATTTATGAGCTGGGTTAGCTGGAGACTCTGGAATTCAAATTTATGTCTAAGACTTAGTGGTTTATTCCTGATAGTTCTCTATAAAGAAATTGTAATCAATTTACCAAACTCGGACTTTGCAATATGCAGAATAGAAAGCTGGCCTTTTTTTCATGATTTAGGGCTTGGGATTTTTTTCCCCCGTTTCCCCAGTGGACAATTGCAAACCGTACACATGTACATTGTGTAGCTGAAGGGGGCTTTTTAATCACCCATTCATACTTGCTTTTCAAAAAGCTTTGTCCTTGTGCTCTTGACTTGACTTCCTATGGGCCTGATCCTGCTCCCGCTGGGAGTGCTCACATTTTCCTTTGGGGAAACAGAACTTCACTTCAGATGAAGTCACAGTTGCACATAAAGAGCAGAGAAAAGTGTGGCTTGTCACACAAGCTGATTTTATTTCAATCAGTATTTGCATGAACATGCAGTCAGGCTCCATTAAGTACTTGTTTCATTTGCTTAAAAAATATACGTCTCCAGGAGCTGACCAGCATAATTGAATATTGGCTTTTTTTCTGAGTCATAAAAACCTGGACATTTTTAGTAAGCAATGAGCAAGAATTGCTCTACCCTTTAATGCAACTATAAATTTGCTCCGTTTTCCCCTTTTAGAACTCCTTTGAAGAACTCATTGAATAAATTAACAACTTGGAAAGCTGCCTGCCGTTTTTGTTGGCTTTGGGTTTCAGGGAGTTGCTTGGTAAACAAGTCAATGTATTCAAACAGTAACAAAGTAATTTAAATGATTAATCAAGTGTTAAAACTAGCTTAACCTCTCCTGTTTTACAAACTCTATATCACCCTCACTAAACTAATAGAGGAATAAGACACCCGTCTGGAAATCTCATCTGAAATATTAGATTGAGAATCAAAAATTCAGCCAAGCAGTGTGGTTTGTAGGGATATCCTGGCGGATAATAAATTGCATTAATCTTACTTAAATTTTCCATCTAAATCATGTCTTGAGTCTGTATTGCACTGAGGGGAATGTGCCTAGCTTTGAATGCATTGTGCTACTGAAAAGGTTATTAAAAGGGGGAAAAAAAGAAAACAGATAATGACTTTTCTTGGTTTTCTTCTGACTACTTTTTCCAATATTGAGGAACCTATGCTAAATATTCTGGCACCTAATGAACAAAGTCTGATTTCTCCTGCCAGTGCCTATGTTTTCTAATAGAAGATAAGGAACTCACATACTCAGAACACTTGAGGCATATACTTTTTTTTCTCTTCTGGCCAGAAATTATACATGTAGACAAAAATAACCCCAGAGTTTTCCCAGCATCGTCAGAGCTAAGTATTTTCTTCATCTTGCTCATTCAAAAGAATTCCATTTTTCCAGCTACATGGAGTATGAAAATAATACGGAAAAACTCCCCTGGGTTTTTCGTCAACTTGGAAATCTGAAAAAAGTCCAAAGGTTATGAAGTTCTACCCATCTTTTCTGCTTCAGTCCACCATCTACCACAACAGTGTCATCGGTCTAAAATGAAATGAAGGATGTTTCAGGGAAAGGAAGAGTTTCTTAAAAAAACACAAGCCCTTGGAAACTGTGAGTGGTGTTGTCAGCAGGAACATCATTCTACATGGGTGGGTTTGTCCTCAAAGCTTATGGAGGGGACCATGCTGATGTCCTGAGTATGCACAGGTGCTGTTTGGATTGGGGGTGCAATGGGCAGGAGCACCCATGGGGCTCCCATGCAACTTAAGCATGCAACAAGGGGTGATGTCAGTGTCATGATGAGGAGACAGGATCAACTGATGACCAAGGAAGGTTGCCTCCATCAGGCTTCGATGTTGACCTGAAGTCTTTATTCAGCTGAAGGATGAGCAAGTACAAATTGAGGAGGAAACTGCTGTCAGTTGGCACCAGAAAAGCTGTAGATGTGTTGTAGGTGCAAGACACAATCATGGTGGTGTTTCTATCTGGCAAGGCAAGAGGGAAAAGAGAGATAATGGAAGCAGTAAGTCAACAGAAATCTGCAGGATAGAGCCTGACATGCTGGTTAGTGTGACTATTGCCAGGTCTGTCTACAGACTATCACCAAACACATCAGCAACCATATCATTCAGAGCCAAGAGGAGGATTATTTCCAAGCAGCATTACACAATATTATGCAGTGTCATGCTGATGAACAATAATATTCTCTTCCTATGAAAATTTGGCTTTGGAAACCCTGAGAAGTTTTCAGCAGCTTCTGTCAGTATTTCATCCCCAGTCCCAAGCTTTAGAGCACTGTCAGAACAGACATGCACCAGGCTGGTCTTAAATGAGAGAGAGAAATGGTCCCTCTGATGCCTCAGGACCAACTCGGCCTCATGTCTGATTTGTGTGGTCAAGCAGGGGCAGAGGCGGATGAAAAAGTATTTTGGCTCTTCCTATCCATGCCCAGCTCCTCCCACTTGTGGTCCTGCAGCCTTAGGCTAACCAACTGTGTGAGAAATGGTCAGGGTTGTCTCCTCCTGAAAACGAGTCCTACTGTGTGTCCCACAATGCTGTCTGACAAACTTGCTTGCTTTTGCACATGCTGTTAACTCTGCGAATGCTGCAGTCATCACAGTAAAGGGCTGCTGACTTTTCCAAGCCATGCAACAAGGGCTGTCCCAAAATATGTTTTTCACTCTTTTTGCAGCATCAAAAGCCGAGTAAGTCCAATCTGTTTTCTGTGCAAATTGGTTTTGCACAACTAGGGAAATACTGGACCAGCAAATTCTTCTTGGGAAACAAATTCCCATTAAAATCAATGAGGCACGCTTTCCACTTGTTTCCATTGTTAGATATTAAACAGCCTTATGAAAAGAAAATATTTCAGTTCTATTTAGAAGCATCAACACTTTAATATGCTGCGGCTAAATCACAAATCAAGCATAAAAGTGAGTCATCTGAGCTCAAAGTTTTTACATTTCCTTACACAGTTATTGCAATCATCCCTAAACTGACATTTCAAAGTCTGGTAAATCAAAACTAAAGCTAAACTTCAGAGGTAGCAAACACTTTCAAGGCACCTGAAGACTCTTAATTCTTCCCTGAAGTCCAGGCACACAGAAAGGGAAAAGGGGTTGGAATTTTAAAAAGCAATGAGGGTTTTAAAAGTCAATTCATTCTTATTTAAGGTCATAAACTCTGAAATAACAGTCTGAGTTATTTTCAGGAGAGGATTAATGTTGCCTGGGTAGTTTAGCTCTTCCTTTTTTCCCTTGGCGCGTTTGGATTTGTTGTGAGTGCAGCCTTGGCTGGGGTTTACAGTACTTGGGTTAGGCTAATTATATGACCATGTTGGGTTGTTTTATTCTTTGAATATGGATGGATACGTGTTCTCAGTCTTGGCTTCATTTTGATGTAAAGTTTTGTTCTTTTTCCTATCTAGGAAGGTATCATACATATACACTTGAAAAGTTGGGACAGTTCTGAACTTCTCAAAAAATTCAGCAAATTCCAGTTCAGAATTAGAATCTATCCCCTTATGAACAATGCCATGAGTTGGACCCCATAGCCAAGCCATTGCCAAGCTTGCATCCTGTGTTTGGGATTATCTTTTCTTTGGCAGGGCCAGGAAGAACAGCAGAAATGCTTTCCACGCCTGGATGTGCTGCCCATTGAGTTTAAGGGTGAGGTACCAATGTGCAGGCAAAATCATCATCTGGCTGGAGAGTTCCTCCTTCTTTCCGGCTGGCAGTTTTGTCAATGGCGCTCCCAGTCCCATCCCCTGGGTGTGACACATAGATTGGGATGAGCACCAGGAGCTCAGCTCCTGCATCTCCCACAGAACAGGGCTGTTCTCGCATCTAGTGGTGGAGATAACAAAGCTCCCATTGATCTCCAGGCCACAGGATCAGCTTCATACAGGCCTAAATTGCCCATCTGTTTTTAATGCTAAGAGCAATTTGTTTTCTTTATGGACAGCGTGGTTGCAAAACCATGTTGTTTAAGATTAAACTTCTCTCATCTGGACAATGACAGGAACAACAACAACAAAGAATGAAATGCTTTTGAAAATAATGACAAAATCAAGTAACTCTTTCTTTTTTGTATAAAAGAAAGTAATTGCATCCAGGCATCCAGGCTGACCACAAATGCCAAGTTTGTGCTTGACGCAGTTTTAACTGGTTGAAATATTATTTCTAAACAAGCAGAGCTGAAAATGGAAATTCTGATGAAGCTTTGACTATATTGCTATTACTATCATGTTAAATCATTGTTATTGTCCTAGTGGTGCCAGTGCACAGCTACAATTGCTTGTGGAACAATGATATCTCAAACCCAAAAAACTCAGCTTCTCTATATAAACTTCAGAGTATTCAGCTAGAGAAGAATTACACTCACACAACTTTTTAGCATGAAGTCATACTGAATTTGTTACAATAAACACGTTATTAAATGTAGCTTCTCTCCTAAATCATTTACATGCTATTCGAGGAGGTCTGATTTATTTTTAGTACCCACCCCTTATCAAGGGTGTTCAACAGTAATGGTGCAGTGAGTTAAAAGGCTGCTGTCTACGTTGACCTTTATTTCTTGTTTTGCTGCAATTTTTTACTGGAATCTTTCAATGGGGATTTTTTTGGAGGTGTCAGCTGCTGCAAGAAAGCTTCAGCAAGGTATAAGTGGTTTGATTTGGTTTAGACTATTTATTCGGGTGTTAGCACATTTCAGAAACTATGGAACTAACTCATTGAAAGCATGATTATAGTAAAACACTGGACCATACGCAGCTGGACTGTCCTAACTGGAAAGATTTTTTTCTTTCTCACATGGACTGAGAGAATGTTATTAACAAAATTAAGTGAGTTCGTGCTCTTCTCTTACTGTTGTAGTGTAGAATATATCACTAATATCTATGATGGTGTCCTCCACCTTCTCCTTATAGTATCCATGCAAGCAATACAGAGGAATGCCCTCTAGTTTCTGCTGAGAGACCGTTTAACTGAGGCTAGTCACTGACAAGCACCACACTTAAAAGGAAAGAAAAAGCAAAGTTTCTGCCCCAAAGTGCTCCCAGGGAAGGGATTTTAAAACTATCTGTGGGTCTAGGCACTTCTTTACCATTAACAGCCAAATCACACTGTCTACCCAGCTACTTGCAGACACCTTTTAAAATCCATCAGGACCAGATGGTGCCTATTGGAATGGTTATTCTGGAAGAGCAAAAAGAGAAGAGACAAACCTGCCCCAGCATGAATACATGCTGTAATCCATCTTGCAGCAGCACGTGTGTAAGCTAGCCATCCTGCTCTGCACAGTTGTGAGCTAAGGTGCTTGTTGTGCAAACTCATCATTTTAAGTGGAATGCTGACAGGGGCTTACTAATGGAAGCCTGTATCTGAGCAATATGTGCGTATATACTTGGGGCAGCACACAGAAGGATACATACACCACTGTCAGAGTGCGAAATCACCCAGCAGGCTTCTTGCACAGTCGGTCTTTTTGTCTTGGAGGAACAACGGTCTGAAAGATACTTGGCAGTAGCTTGAAAGCTCACTTTCTCATCTAATCACTGGTGAAAATTACTGTGGTGTCCAGGTGTTACAGCTGGACAGTTTGTCTTGTTCTATGCGTTGCTACTTCCTTCCTGAGATAATAACAAAACCATATTGGCCTACTGCAATGACCACTAGGAGGAATTATTCTTCCCCTTCTCTGTCAGCCAGTTCTTACTTTTTTGCTAGGTTTGTCACCTTGTATTTACTACATTACATCCCTCCTTTTGCCTAAAATAAACACCCTGTGCGAGGGCAAGAGAAATGGTCCAGTGCTTGGGTGCTCCAGTTGTGTAGATTACAGGGCAAGACAGAGCACGGATAGGGTGGGCTCCTAGACCCCTTGCATACCATAACCTAGTTTTAGCAAGCTGTCTGTCAGTCTGTGTATGGCTTGTCTAAAATCTCTGAACTCTCTGGTTTCCTAAGCCAGGGGCCTTAAAAAAGAGCTTACTTCCAAAGGTGCCGGCACCTGTGGTTTTCTCAGAAGTTATTTCTTCTGATGTCTTTTTCCACTAACTGAATGTTTTCTTGATTAATCAGTTCCATTTTCCAGCATTCATTCTTCTAATTCTGTTAAGAAGGAAAAAGGTGGTGCTCTGAACAAGACAGAGATAGAAAGCAAAACCCGAAAAAGGGGAAAAAGGAGCTGAATTTCCAATAACTCAATTTCAGCTTATTTTAGTGAAATAATACAAAAGTTGGGTTTCCATTTATGACTGAAAAAATGGGCCTGAGTTGTCATTAGCATGGTGCTATTCATGAGGTGCCTGGTTCTTACTGAATTTGCTGGAGCCTACATATGAAGTGCAGTGAGGTGCCAAACTGAGAGAAAATATGCTTTTCTGAGCAACAGTGCAGTTAGGACTACATGGAGAAGAGCTGGAGGGCTCTACTACCTGTTACAAAGCAGTTGTCCCTTGTCCCAAAGCAATGATATCCTCTATCGAATTCTTCTCCAAACTTCCTGTCTTTGGGAGAAGCAGACTTTGTTTTAATCCTGGCTGCAACATCACAGGGCTGAACTAAAACCCGGAAACACTTCTGAACTCAGAGACAGTCTAAATGTAAATCTGGACCTAGCTTTCCAGTTAGGATATGTCTGTGGTCCCCACCATAGAATCACAGAATCACAGAATGGCTTGGGTTGGAAAGGACCTTAAGATCATCTAGTTCCAACCCAGAATACTGTAATTAATAATAGCAGAGGAAGGGGTTTCCCTGCTAGGTCCAAATGCACTTGAAAGAATGGACATACTGTTTCTCCTATTCTGCAAACAAGGAAACTGAGGCACAAGGTGACTTGTTTTAAGCCACTTATCTTATAATCCATAGCTCAACACTCATTTTGGTGGGCCACACTCAGCCCTCATAGGAATCCTGCACTGGCAATAAAGCCACAGCACTTTATGTGAATTAGTACTGCAATGGCAGCCTGATTTACAGACTCCTCTGCTGCTGGGGTCAAAAATTAAGTCACTTTTCAGCCGTGGGAGCAGACCTGCCAACTGTAATTAAAGGCTTTCCTTTGAAATATGTGTCAGACTTTACACATGGTGAAAAGCGCTTCTCACAATATGAGCTTTCAGGCTGCTGCGCTGAGCAACATACATGCAGCTAACCACTTCTCTGTTGGGTCCCAACAGCATCTGTTCCTTTGCCAACATTTTACTGGCATTCCACCAAAGTCAGTGTAGTGTGTAGTTCTGCCAGGTAGGGCCAGAAGCAGTTAAGAGGTTAATAGACTCCATCCGTCTTCAAACAACAATGCAAACCTCAGAAGTGAACTGAACAGACTGCTATCAAACGAGGAAAACAGATAGGCTTTGTGATGATTTGACTAATTGCAGGAGAGGTTGTCTCATGCAGATGGTTCTCTTCCCACCCCTTCTCCGAAAGGATGCTGGCTGGAAGGGAGTCATTGATCACAGCTTGCATGAGAATCTTAAACCCCCTAATTCAGGGAATCAATCAAAGATAACTGTGTCCCTGAGTCATCTAGACCCTTTTGTAATCCTAGTGTCATCTTCCTGTTCTGGAAAGAGCTATCTCCAACATTTCAGCTCCTGCTGGGCAACTATAACACCATCCTGTCTGCCCCTCAGAAGCACTCTCTGACTTTAGCAGGGGCTTTTCCTGCAGCCACTTTTCAGATGGATTAAGCTGTCTGTAGAAAGTCACACAGGAGCCTTTCTTGTGTTCCAGAGTGCTTTGTGTCCCGCCAAGTCAGAAATACTGCTAGCACAGCCACCTTGTGGCATTGGAGTATCTGTGTTTTCAGTCCCTGGAGACAACAGGAAGCTCAGAGTCAAGCCAGAATTTAAAATAAATACATAAAAGTTAAGCAAATATTTTTGAACCTCTCGAGCAGGTTTGGGTTTTGTTTGATTCAAAGCAATAATAATACTTAGCACTTACAGTGTACTTTATAGCTTGAAAGCACTATGCAGACTTTAACTACTTAGGTTTTGGGCAATGGTCTGGATCAGCGAATTTGATCTGCATTGGTTCTCCCATGCCTGGAGACTGTATTTGGGAAGTCAGAAGAGAGAAGCAGGAATATCAGTTTTGTCTTTTGGGTTCTTCTTTCAGGTTTTGCCATTGAGCCCATTTGTAGGAAATCAGTCCACCTCTTTCTATCTTAGCTTTCCCAATGCAGAACATGTTCCCCAGCCTCACTTGCCTGCCTGTTGTGAGATTTAACTTCAGGGATGCAACTAAGGTACTCTGACGGTTGCATAGATGCAGATGTTTCTCATTCTTCCCCTCTTGCCTGGTGAAAATTAAAGCCTAAATTGTGGATGAAATATATACTGGTGGCTAAACAGCTCAAACCATCCCCGATTACCTATGTTGGTCTATTAGTAATCTCATCCACTGCCCGAGGCACAAGGCTTTTGAAAAGGTTACAGTAAAATATGTAAATAGATGAATCATATGCATGTGAAAAATTCTCTCAGGTCCTAGTGTATGTCTATTGTGGCTTGAGCTCTCCTTCCAAGCCTTGTTTTTCCAAGAGTCAGCTTTAAAGCTCAGCATAGCTACTGGACCAGTTTATGATCTAAAGACATATTTACAAGTTCAAACCACTTCAGGAGCTAATTATATTCTGGACATGCTACAATATTTGGATGCCAAAACGTCCGCATTCTGTGAAGTTAATGTTTGGTAGCTTTCTCAAGAAGAACTCGTTTCACAAACTCCAGTTACAACAAATGAACACGTTCCTCTTTTTGTTTCCTCTTTTTTGCTGAATTTGAGAAAAAAAGGAGAGTAACATACTGCAATGGAAAACACTTCATTTTCTCATTAAAAAGCACATTTCAGCAGCTTTTCATCACACTGTCCTGCCACCCTCAGCTTTCTGTGAAAGGAGCTGCTAGGAAAGACCTCTAGCAGCATGGAGAAGGGACACAAACAACTGTGAAAAAGTAAGAAGAGCTCTTCTCCACTGACTTAAGTGGGTGCATGGAGAGGCTCAGTTTAAGGGGAGCATCAGCCATCAACCAAAGATTCTTGATCCCCAACTAAGTTGTTTATTCTCTCAGTTTGACACTTCTCATGGAGCCAGCAAGTGGACAACCCAAATGGAGGTGGATGGTGTTGGTTTCACTGGACCTGGTCCTTGTTCCTAACACTATATAGGGCTAAGCCAAGTGCTGCTACTTTAATTTCCAGTATTGTGGCAACTGAGGAGACTGCTGATCTTGGTGGAAATGAAGGTTGCTGGATGCTTTGCTGAATATCCTCAGGCCACAGCAGAACTAGCACAGAGCCATCAGAGAAAGGAATCAAGAAGCAGAGGAAATTCCTCACTGGCTTCAGCACACATTTGATCAGGTTCAAAGTGTGACACAGCAAGACAGGACAGCAGCAAAATTGGGAGCTCAGGAAAGATACTGTATACCTGGTCATGCTCCTGTGACAGAAGGGTAAAGCTGATTGTGAAAAAGATTCCAGCCCTGGCATGCAGGAATGCGACATGTCTCTGCATGGTGCTGCAGAGCAGCTGGTGGAAAAGCAGGAAGCTGCTGGTAGGAAAAAGCAGGATGCCAAGCTGCTTTGTGTCCCCAGGACCTAATGCAGTGTTACTTGGTAATGAGAGGCGAGAAGCAGTGGGTGATGCGCCAGCCCAGTGTGTACATGTCAGAGCCACGTCTGAGTGCAACCTATTTGCTGTATCTAGAATTAAGTTTTTCAAGTTTTCCTTCTCACAACTGATCATTTACCATCCCTATGATTTTTCTTGCTGCTTATTCTCTATAGACATTGCCACCTCTTTGATCTCTACATAAATACATGCAGCTCTTGAGCGCACTGTTTACATAGATTAAAAGGAATCCTAAACCTTACATGTACACACTGATAACCCCAAATCTGATTTGTGATTGAGTACCTGAAAATGGCTTTTACTCTCTGGAATTTTAAGGTTTACAACAACAAGCCAGATGTCTTAAGCCCTAGACAGCACGGGCTTTCCCCTTTGAATATAGCAATCACTGGCTTCCATGGTAAGGTCGGATTTCCAGCATCAGTGCCTCTGAATACCAGAATGGCATTCAAGCCTGTGAATTTCACTGTGATCCACAAAGCCAGTTTTATCTTCTATGAGCAGGATCAGTTTATGTATCATCCTGACAGTGCAAGTATCTTGAGAGAGGTGTGCTGTGCTCTTAAACTCTTCACTGAACCAGAGAAACCTGACCTTAAAACATAATGTGGTATGGCATGTGAAGCGACTTGAATACTATTAAATCACAGTTGAATTTGTACAATTTCTGCATATGATCAAAACCTGATGAATTATATTGCCCACAGTCCTTCTCAG
Source organism: Psilopsiagon aurifrons (assembly GCA_025447955.1). Lineage (NCBI taxonomy): Eukaryota > Metazoa > Chordata > Aves > Psittaciformes > Psittacidae > Psilopsiagon > Psilopsiagon aurifrons. The sequence continues at coordinate 41,032 of JAOEHY010030304.1, read as the reverse complement.
TAAGGTAGCCTCATCTTTGCAAAAGAAAGTCATGAGAAATATTAGCACAAGGCTCAGGATTATGAAGCTAGAGAACACTGCATAGAGATAACACACACATTAAGGCCAGCAGCTTTCCCAGCATCTTGAATTCCTTGATTCATTACTTACTCCAGTTGAATCTTCATAAGCATCATCACTGATTCTTAGCATGTTAATTATAGCTTAAACTTTTTTCTCTGAGCAGTGTGTTTGCCAGTAAAGCTGAATACCAATATAGACTGCAGCAAAATGAGGAAACAGTTTGTGTGTCTACACCAATACCAATACGAAAACCACTCCAACTTACTAGACAACCTCACAAACATTCATAGGTCTGTTAATTATAGACTGTAGTCATTAGAGGCTATTTTTCTCATGTACACTGACCACAGGACTTCCCTTAATTAAATCTTGATTGAGTTAATGTAGATCCTTCAGGGAAAATAGAAGCACTGTAAGATCAAGCCACAAAGATTTTTCTGTAGTACCTGTACTGGGACTTGGGCTTTTAGAGCAGAACTACCTGACAGTGCCAGTATTGACCCAAAGTTACAGGAGCCTTTGATGTGCAGGGAATGGAGACTCTTAGGTGAAGGGGAATCTGTTACCTCATTGATGAGGTTAATCCTGTACTACCACATCTATGCTGAACACTGCTCTGCTTGGCTCGGCTCATCTAAGGCAACATTAGCTTCAGGGAGCCTGTGGTTATTTATAAAAAGCCACAAAAGCTGTAAAGAGGCTTCCTTGTACACATCTGTAGAAAAATCATGTCAATGCAGGCACAGGAAAGATGTTATCTGCTGCACAATTATTTTCAGGAATGAGATGCCACAATGCACTGATTCAAATTATGCAGAGATCGTTCCTGAAGCTGACAGTGTTTGGGGAAGATCATATATACACTGAATAAAGATAGGCTGTTTATGGCCTGAATCAGCACATGAAGTTGCCATACAGCGTGTCACAAGTGCATGGAAATTTGCCTCTCCAAGAAGAGATACTGTGATAACATTTAGCAGATATTTTTTTCCACCTGGCACTTGACAATTTAGCCCTTTTCAAGTGTCTGACCACCTCCATGTGCTTCGGAAACCTCTCTGCCAATCCCAACAAGGCTTGAGAAGATCACAGGAGTTTTCACATACTTGGCTGCCCCAACTTATTAAACAGTCTCCTTATAGGATGTTTTTATTTTTCAGCCTATATCCCAAAAACCTGATGTTCTTGGAAAAGGAAATGTGATTGCGGGTGGGCTCAGGAGTTTCTGCCCTCTCTGCTTTCCTACCTGATCTAAGGAAAGCTCTTTAGGCTGTAAAGAGGCTTCTCCCAGACTTCTCTGTGAGGTGATTTCACAGCCCTCACTCACACTGAATGGCTCTTACCCACATGTACAGCCAGTTCTTCGGGTGATAAAAATGGGTAGAGTGCCAGGGTTTTGCCCCTTCATGCTGTGTAGGATGACTCATGTCATCAAAGGCTGAAAAACCAAGCTATGAATTTTACAGCAGTAATGTATGGATCACCCACTAAACTCTCCAAGTGGGACCTGTGGATCTTTAAAAGCACACTTTTTTTTAGTGAAAATATCTACATGGATCCAATGCTGACTTCGAAAAAAGGAAAAACAAAAACTCACACCTTTCTTGCTCAACCTTATTTTCAAGGGAAGCCAAGGCAGACAAGCTTTGTAACGTGTTGAAGGTCAGAAAAAACAGACATTCATTCCTGGTAATGCCTTGCCCCAGAAGATGCCCCCTACACATCTTCTGATGATGTTTCCTACCAGTGTCTTCAGTCTGCACTCCTGCTCTCTTATCTAACTGTGGACAACTGAAAGTGATTCAGAGGACTGATGTCTGGTGAATCTCTGCAAGTATGGGGCATTCTAGGGAGGCACAACTTGGTTATTATAGCTGCCCATTTTTCACAAAGTTGAAGGAATTTCTTCACCGGCTACCTTACTCTTTTGTTCCTTCTTGACTCCACTAGCCAGCATGTTTGAAGCAGAGAGACAATACTTGAACTATCCCTACCCAGCCTATTAGTCTCTGTTCCCATCCGTTTGTCTAGGAGGCTAAATGTTCTAGACCATGTATCTTCTCTTCTAGCTAGTTTGCACTCCTACCTCCAAACAGAAATAAGGTAAAGGAGTGAGAGGTAGCTCTCTCTATCTTGCTACTGCATTATATCCGTATGCACCAAGGTCTGAACTCTATGGCACTTTGCACCATGAGTCTGAATGTCACAGAAGAAGAAAAATACACAGTTCAGTCTTTATGGTTGGTAGATTAAGAAATACTAGTGATGCTGCTATACAGCCTTTGTGTTCCTGGTCAATATGTCATTGCCACCTGTCCTGGCCAATTCCAAGTTGTCATCTTTGTTCACTCCTGCTGAATCCTTACCAAGAAGATACAAGTATGAAGAGCATATAGTCTTTTCAGAGTCATAGATTTCTCCTAAGTAATACCAAATATTTGAGCCTGGAAGAGTCTGGTAGGCCCTTACAGAAAACCTCCAAGGCTGATGAAGACCTCTGTGTGATTTGATCTTGCTTTGCCATTGCTAGTCCATCAGTAAGGGGAACTTACTGATCAGGAGAGCTTGAAGATACCATCCCCATCAGGGAACAAGTGTCACCAACTCCTCCAACTCATCTATATCAGTCCTATTTGATATTAATGGGCAAACAGGCCAGCTCTTCTTTTCAGCATTTGTCTTCCTACAAAGATTAAGGACTGTTTCTGTCATGGAGAACTTGGTCCTTTAATGTGGGACCAAAGTCCTGGCAACTGAACATATGCTTTCCAGATGGACCTAATTAAGAATATGTGGCAGCATTTCGGGGTGAATAAATAGAGAAAGAGGAAACTTGCTTAGTGGGAGGTCTATGGAAAAAGCTGCAGAGGACTAAGAACTGGAAGGCCACTACAGAGACTGGCTAGTGTCTTCTCACTGAGAGCCACAAAGAGAGAAGGGCCCATGAACTTAGTCCTTCATATTACAGAGTCAAAACTGAAGGTTAAAGGACACAGGGAACAACAGAAGCAGTGCAAGAAATAAACCTCGCAGTGTGTTTGGAGAGAAACAACTCTGAAACATGGCTAGCCAGACATTCCTGCAGGGAAGAACAAGCAGGAGCTGCAGCTAAAGGGACTGGGAGGGCAGGTTAAGAGCTGTGGAATTTGCAGAAGATGACATAACTGCAGCATTTGTCATGTTTGTGATACCTCTGGGCCAGAGCTGGTTCATTTTCAGCTATTGGTATAGCTGATGAATGCTACTTCTGTTTCCCCAGAAAGTCATATCTTCTTAAACAGGAATATTGTAAGATTCTCAAAGAAGTAAGTAATCAGATTTTTCCTACCTGCTGCAAGGCTGTTGCTCCAACTCTTTCTCCCCAGGTAAGCGTCTGACCAGCTCTCATTGCTTGGACTCACACCAGGACCCATCTTTTGACATGCAGGAATTGAGGACCTGCGATTTTGGAAAGCAGCGTTTGAGGGCATTGGTTAGGAGGAGAGGTAGGTTTGCAGTAAACAGAACATCATTTGATATTACTAATGTGACATGAAGTAGAAAAACGGCTGCAGCATCATGGTTGCAGTTCTTTGGACCACTGACTGCTCTTGGCCATGGATAGAGCACCTGAAAGAATGGGGCCACATTAGGGTTTCTGGGAACTCCTGTCCTGCTGCTAATGAACAAGTATGGAATTCTCCAGACAATTGGTTGGCCATCATCTCCCAAAGGAAGCCTGCAATTCAGCTCCTGCATACACATTCAGTTCTGATCTTCAGACCTGCTGAAATCAAGGGGAACAAGTGACATCATAGTTGTGAAGCCAGGACTGGGTTTCATACAAGAACAATTTTTCTCACCAGCATTTTTGTAAGATCTTGTTACTGATGTAGTTTCATAGTCATTGCTACGTCCTGCAATCTGCCACAGCAAGGTGCATTGATCCCCCTAGGGACCGTGAGCACTTGATCTCTTTACATCCAACCTGGGTAGAGAGACAAAAACTGAAGACCTCAGGTTGATGGAAAGGAAAGTGTTTTGTGCATGCATCTCACACTTCAAAAAATCACAGTCAGCACAGCAGAAGGAGAACCACTGTAGCGTTGGCAACCTGGTAAGTGTGCACAAAGAAACCTGAAGACTCTGGAAGTTAATCTGTTCTCCTTGGCTGAGGAATGAGTCTTCCAGAGGCTGTTCAGGCAGTTTACTGGGCCTCTGAGCAGAAATATGGGATGCAGTTGTGTCCCCACTAGGTCAGGGAATAAATTCAGGGTAAAGTATTGAGAGAGAAAAACAAGTGCAAGCATGGCAAACACAGTCACAAAACAACCACAGTGTTTCAGGTAAAACAAACAGTAAATTAGAGGGGAGAGAAGCTGGAAAACATACCTAAATCTTCCAAACAGGAAGAACTTCAAACTATTTCAAGTGGCTTGCTTCGCATGCAATCATCCCATTTACCATTTACCTACAGTCATTTTGTGAGACAAGCACAGGAGATAACAGGAAACACACCTTTTGCACACTGTGTAAAAACTCTAACACCACGTCCTGCCCGTTTCTCTCCCTCTCCCCAGTGCTCTCCTCCTCCAGTTCTGAGTCCTTTCCAGAGTCTGACTCCAGCCCCCAGGTCCAAGGATAGGATATTTTTTTCTCAGGGAAGACTCCCATAGACCTCTGGGCTGCAACAGTTCCAGGCATTCAGCTATGGGAGAGCAAAACCCAGAAGAAATACGAAGTTCATTTTTTAACTAAAATTGTGATTTATGAGCAACAGCTGAGCAGACTGCAAGAGGTTTCATTTAAATAGATTTGAAGGCCACAGTGATTTAGTAGAACTGTATATGCTTGCTCTTTTGTGAGACTTATACATCACATATGCAAGTACCAGGCTCCTTCTCCTACTGTCTCTGTGTTTAGTCTTACACATGATAGTCATGTGCTTTCAGCACCTCACATACACTAATGTCTTTTTTTCATCAGAATATGAGGGATTAAAAACCAAAATAAGCAGTCTAAGCATGCCCAGGAGAGCTGGGACCAGGCCCCAATTTTCTCGCATCTCAATACCAGTGCCTCAGTTGCTCCCTTTCCTTCTCACCCAGAGCTTCCCTGCCCACAGCAGAAAGATTGGAACTAAATGAACTGTAAGGTCTTTTCCAACCCAAACCATGGTTCTATGACACATTACACATAGAATCATAGAATAGTTAGTGTTGGAAAGGACCTTAAGATCATCTATGTTGTTGCCACAAGTGACAGTTCATCTCTAAGAGTTCCCTGGCTGCACTGCAGGATGGTAAGGACCAAGTTAGGGACATGCCTGGGGCACCGGAAAGCTCAGCAGACACCCTGCAGGCTGCTGGCCCCTGTCAACAGGAGGTCCTTTGCCATTACTGCCTTCATTGCGACTTAACCAAATAGCCCAGCTGAACTCTAGGCATAGAAACAAGTTTTAACATGCAGAGAAGAGTTGATGCTCTTCAGAGGAGCAGACAAAACCCACATTAACTTAAAAGTCACAGAATAATCAATTAGTCTACTCAAACTAACTGGTGGGCTCTATCTATTTAATCTACTGCTCTGCTATGGACAACCTCACTCACTCAAACACTGCCAAAAAGCATGTGAACACACTTGGACCTGCCTCTATTTCAGTAAAGCAACATGGAGCTTCCCTTCCTATGCCAGGTCTAAGACAGAGACAACTATTTAAGCTTTTAGTAGTGAGCTTACCCCTACCTCAGCAGTGAGCTGAATACTGGTTTCCTGTATTCAATGCAAAAGGCACTGAAAACCAATTTGGTTTTCTACTAAACAATTAAAGAGATCATTTCTCTGTAAGTTGCATTTAGCAGACTGTCTTCAGTGGTGTAGTAGATGTATCTACTTTTGCATTCCCCCTCACTTTCAAATTTAATTGTGTGTTGCTTATAGTGTTTCACAATATAGAAGGCCAACATATATGAGAAAGTCTGACTGCTTCTCTTGCACTTAACAGTTTAATATGCTCTGGGACTGACATTGGTGGAAGCTAAGCACCCAACATTTTTTAAATAACTCTGTACAATAGATAACTATAAATTATAATATAAAATCATAGAATAGATAACCTGTGTCTCATCTATGTCAAGATAGCTAATATCCCTTGTTTATAAGGATTCTATTTCTCTCCCAATGGCAACCTGAAACAAAGTTAATGTGTTAGTGTCGCCTGTGTATCAACAGAAAGTAAGGTTCAACATCATATGGAAGTGGCATTTATACCATCTCATGTAGCAGCCAGACAAAACTAGTAGAGCTTTATTGGCCCTCTCACCTCAAACAAGTTGTAGAATAGGATCCTAATCCACTTCTTCCTGCTCCACTATCTATGTCACTTCTTCTGAGAGAGATAAACAAAACTTCAAGGCATTGCTTGTGTTTTATTAGCATTTGCTGAGAACATGGAGGTCAGCTCCATATCCTAAGTACTTCAAGTATGGCAGTATTCAGATGTAGAGCTGGTCTCATGTCAAAGAAATATACCACCTGGAAAAACTATGTTTACCTAGCAATCTGTTTGCCACTACATGCTGATTCATTTGATCTTTAACAAAAAACTTCATAGATGTGTAGGCCTAGGAATCACTGTTGCTATGAGTCCGACAGCTAACCTACACGTAGAAAGTGGTCCAGTTGCTAAAGTGTAGAAAAAAGTCACATTAAATTCCTGTTATTTGAAGATGTGATGCGTTCAGAGGCACACACGCACACTGCAGTGAAGGAATCCTGCTTCACACATGGCAAAATAAAAGCTTGGGGGAAATCTTTAGTGCTGAGGTGGGTTGCATATGTGTTTTTGCAAGTGTGTTTATGTAGAACTTTTAGATCCCAAAAACTAGAGGCCTTGCTCAGGCAAAAATCCAACTGGCTGAAATGGAAATGTTGCCTTATGCAGTCTGCAAAAATGGTCGGGGAGTGCACGTTTGTGTATTCTCTGTGCATGCTAAAGGTCAAGGAAAAGGTTGCCAGGACTTCTTATTTGTATCTCCCTCCCCAGTACATAGCCAAGATGCAGGTGAAGTTTCCATGACTTTCAAAGATCCTCTAGAATTTGACCCACTGGATATCAAAACAGCTCTGAACAGTGGAGTACAGCTAAATTATTCCAACACCAGACAAATGGGCCTGCCTAGCCTAAGCCATAACATTAGAATTATTAATGTTCTCTAATAAAGGGGATAAAGTGTCTGTAGAACAGAGCATTTCAGAGCTCTGTTAAAGATCATGCCTATTTTAATTTAGAAGTTCAGCTTGAGGAGAGACAATGCTGGCATTGTGTTACAGAGATTTAAAACTAGTCTGTCTTGAGGATTTTCCTCCGTCCTTATCTGTAATAATAGAATTTTAAAAAGAGTCAGAGCAAGAGCAGCAGCACTGGAAAATATCTTTCTCAGAAACTATAGCAGACAGGTCACAACATTTTTAAACAATGATAGTAACATTTATTCTATCAAAGCCATTTTATGTTTTATTTGGAACTCTGGCGCCTTTATTTTTTTAAGCTCTCATAACATGACACTAATTACAGACATCAAGATGCTCTATAGAAGATACCAGTCAAAATCCAGATGCTGCTCCTTTTCCTTGCTCTGCACTCCCACCCCAGCCATTTTGTGTGCATTACATCATTGCATAGTTTATTTTAAAAGTGCCTCAAAAATGCAATGATAGTAATCGTAGACAGCAGGAAATTGATGGTGAGCACCTCTGGTCTGCAAATTCCTTTACAGAGAACTCCTGCTGCTCATCAAAAGACCTTCTTTTTAGCAGAGACTTTAAAATAGAGAGGCTTGAGGGCTGAGTTTGAGTGATGTATTAAAAAGATATAGGGTTACAGTATTTTTTGTCTTAGTACTGTACCCTTCTGTCTCTGCCACCAAATGGGAATGACCAAACCGGTCTGCACTGCTTGGCACCCACAGGCACAGATCTGGTTTGAAACTTCTTGAGAGAGACACACATCTCTGGGGTATCAGCTAGCCCAGAGAAACACAGGAAAACATGCAAGCTGCAAAAAGTCATTGCCATTTCTTAGGGAGCTGGTATACTCTTTAGCTGTTCAGGCAGTGGTGGTCCTCCATGAAACATCCATAGCTAAAATAACCAAGAGTCTTTAGCCACCAGTGGCAGCACTAAAACTGAACAATCCCATGACTTTTAGAAATGTTGATCAGCTGCCCATACCAAGTGGTAAAATTACCACCAAAACTGTTGAGTTTTACCTTGACTTGACCACATGAGCATCTGCAGGCTGCACGTGACATTTTAGCCAGGGTAGCATTATACAGAGGAACATATGAGCCAGGACCTGCCCCTCTGCATGCCTCCACAGCATCACAGGGGTTCCTCACAACTCATATCATGTTTCCTGGCTGGCATCACCTAAATGGCCAGCTTTTGTCAGGATAACTAGGGCTCAGCTCTGCTGAATGTCACTGACCACTTAGCATATCCTGGCAACTGCATGGTGGCGCATATACACAGCCCCTCATGCTGTGGGGCAGAGTGACAGCCATCTCCCTCATATTTTCCCACAGGCATACAGCTCGCAGGATGAAACCCCAGCCCCACTGTAAGTGTGAATCAGGATTTCAGCCAAAACATTACAACAAACATACTTGTCCCGAAGAGTAAGCAAAGTGGCAACGCTGCACCAGTAAAGAGCAGGAAGCTTTTGATGACATTGGCTCCAATTTTTTAGCCTATTAAGAATCCTATTGCCCTCAAGCTCATTATTCAGCAATAAATAAACACCAATAAATCTGAAATAACAAGTGAAACACATGCAGTTAAGCAAAAAAATAATCCTTGGAAATGTTCTTTCCTTTACCACATTAGAAACAGTCAACACAGCAGTATCAGGGTGACTATGAAGCTCTGAAATACATCTCATCCTCCAAAGTAAGCGTCCCACAAGCCTGCTGAGATGCAAGATTTAGGTCTTGGAAGGGTCTTAGGACGTTAGGATCTCAGGGAGGAAAGCAGGTTCCACATGGGAATCCTGTCACTGATTAACTTCATACTTGTATTTGAAAGACAGAAGTCTATCTGGCAGTAAACTGGACTACTATAAGTAAGCAAGGACTGAAATAAGCATGGTGATTTTCCTTCCCCATTCCAATGCTGTCAGGAGTTGTGCAGTCTGCGCACACCTTTATGTCTATGTTGCGCTGTCAAGCACATACGCTCTATTTCATGTCTATGAAAATCATGTGGGTTTAAGTACTACAAAAGTCTTTTTCCAAACAGAAGCAAGATTATCTTTTTTTCTGCCACTGCCTGTGTTGAAATCCCTTGTGGACCTGCAAGCAGATCCAAATTCTTCCTTTTTCATTAAACTGTGGAAGGTTTATTCTACATTTCCATGAGTAGCCATTTTAATTTTTCCATTTTCCTTTTTTAAACAGGAAACCTCTCCACTGCTTCTCCACTTTCTCTAAGCTCTTTGTTTATATTCTACTTCCATTACTTGAATTATTCTTACATTTTTCCATGCCCTTTTCTGAACAAACATTTATGCTGACTCTGAATGACTTGTATTATATATAAAGGCAAACAACAAAGCAAGAGGGAACAAAAGTAACATCTCTGTGAGAGGATGAAATGTGGTTGCTACCTCCTGACAGCAGCCTTGAAAGGAAATTGTTTGCCAGCCTCAAGCATCCCTGGCCACAGAACCATGCTAAAAGTGCAGAGATACGTCAAGCAGAGAGTGGAGCCTTGTGAATCACAAAGCATAAATGCTGTGGCTCAGAAAAGTAAATTATCTTTTCACTTATGAGGTTTTATTTAATTTTATTATTTTTATTAATTAATAAATTAATTGATTTAATAATTAATTTTATTAATTAATTAATTGATTTTTATTTTATTAATACATGTCTGCCACAAAAGGTATAGTGGTATGGGGGGTTAGATGATCTCTCTAGGAGAGTCTGCTGTTAGGGTGCAATAGCTTGTGGTTACTGAGACTCGCACTTAAGGTACCAGGAGCACTTTTTGTCATCTAGACCCAAGTCTAGCTGTTGAGCTCCGATCTAGCAGTACACACTGCCTGACAGTTGTGCCACTGCAGCAAGGACTTGTCTGTCCAAGCAGCTTTGTTCATTCCAGGAGAGAATAAGAAAGGCTGTCTTCAAAGACCTTTGTTCCACAGCATCCTTCCATCTGTAGCAGGTAGGAGCTGTGCACTGGAAGTTTATCTTCCAGTCTCCCAATGCCCAGCAGCATGTCATGCTACATGGAAATCCCAACAAATAACAGAGAGAAAAAGCTGGAACTCTTGCCTCTCCTTGACTCTCCTTTAAAACAAACATCCCACTGTACATTTACCAGGCAACAATGTCCTAATGCATTGAGCAGGAGACCAGAGAACACCTCCCTTTCTTTTCTTCTGCTGCTGGTTTGCTATTTTTCCAGTAAATATTCTCTTAACATCATATTAGTTGGGGATAATGGATAATCTACAAAAAGAAGGGAAATTTCCATGTCTGTGTATATGTTCTCCACCTTTTTCCAAAATCTGAATACACATCTTGCACAGTCTGTAGACATGTCAGGCCTTTTCCACAGATGGTCTTTCGAAACTTTATTACTATCCATGAGAAGCAAGAAAAGAATCTGCTTGGAGGTCCCAAGATGGATTTGCAGGCCTGGTGTTTGAAAAAATGAAATGTTTTTACTTTAAATCTGAATATATTCGTTCTGTAAATCATTGCCTGACAATAAACCCACTCTCTTTTCAGAATTGCTTTTTACTTTAAGCATTTACAACCTAATTTCCAGAGAGATCTTTGAGTAAAAGATCATTTCTTGACAAAGTTTATGCTTTCTATGTGTTATTTTCAGTTTTGTCCCAAAATACAAACAGTGCTAAAATTGTGACAGCTCTGTATCTTATAGATCTGGTTTTAATTGCATCTTCATTCTTTTTTGTGTTCGTAAAATATGGTTTACAAATGTCTAGATACTGATTCTACAGAAGTTGTCTTACAATGCAGCCCTTTTAACTGAACAGCCCATGTTAATCCCACCCACACATCCTACTAAAGGAGCACAATGGGTTTTTAAACTCTGGCTCAGCGTCTCATCTCTTCTGTAGTGATGAAAATGAATATTGCATCTATGGCAAGGCACGTCAAGCTCTCTATGGAATTTATTATGCTCTCTGCACCAAATGTTCTACCAGCAGGTCTGCCTTGTGCTATTCAGAACATGTATAATTAGAAAAGAATTCAGCTAATGCTGGAAAGAATGACTGTCCATAACTCATCAGGTTAGAAAGCTGGAAGCCCTTGAGTAGAAAAGAAATTAGCAGAATATTCAGCTGAAGAGGAAAAATGCATTTTCTTTGCTCTCCTACTATGAGAATAGCTATTTCACATGTAAGATGCAGCTCATTATCTCCTCTTCTAATAAGCAACCACATTCACAGTCACAGCAGTCAGCAGACACAGGACACTGGCAATGGTCCCATATGGCCCACAGCACAACTTTCGGATACCTGGAGGGGCAGTTGTTGCTTAGGAATGCACCCTCTGGTCCTGGGCTGACTGACTGTGGTTTAAGTCCATGGAGAAAGCTCTACCTTGCTTGAGTCCCCAGGACCTCAGAGGACCAATCCAAATGTGCAGAGCTCTTAGCTTGTCCCCTTCAACAATGCCCCACACTGCTGACAGCAGAGAGCTTTAGTGGTAGCTTATACACAGCAATTTCAGGAGTCTTTTCCTTTCTTACATGAGATCAACGTGAAGAGACTAATAGCTGAAATCCATAGAGATGCCTCTGTGGTCAACTTGATATGTGAAGGAACCCAAATTTATTCCTAGGCAATGAACACCAGGATCCTTATTCTGAGACAATTAAGTCCTTGTTTGTGATCTCAGAATATTGGACTCCACTTATGCAATATCACTATGTCTAATTTAACTACTCTCCACATCTGACACGCTTCCCTACCAATGAGGATCATGTTTGTGCATCCTTCTTTTGTCCTCATCTTAAAGCCTTTCCCATGTTTCCCAGCTGCATCAGATTCCTTCCTCATTATCAGAACCTGAGCTGACCTCTTCTTAACCCTCCTGGACTCTGATTTCTCCCTGCAAGCTGGAGACAAACTCCTTTGCTATAAAAAGAAGGAAGAGGTGGCTGTTCATAGGCTTTGCCTTCAGACAAAACTCAGTCTTCATCTTCAAATTGGAAACGTCTGCATTGACATAACTGACATACAAGACAAGGCTTAGGGCTCATTTTAAAAAATAACTAGAAGATTTTCCCAAGGAATCATTTTCCTTTCCTCTTATGTAAAAATTGTTTTTGCTGGTTTAGATATTGGAAGTTCCCAGGAAAGGAGGAGTTAGTTTATGTATGTTCAAAAGTTGATAAAAGCACTGAGATATCTTTTGTCACATTTAGAAATAAATATTAATGATTTTTTTTTTTTTGAGTGTGAGCAAACTTTGCCTGTCTCTTTAGGGTTTCATTCATTTTGCTTTATATTATCCTCATCTGTAATTTTACTGCTATAAGGCAGCACTCATCATACAAGTCAAGGTTTCTAGTGAAGGTGAAGGACTTTCCGTGGTAACGTCACTAACAGAAACTGGTCAATATAGGAGATGTGGACCCTGACCTTTTAGTTTATCACGATGAGTCCAGTATTCTGAGTATGTGACCAAGAATTGTCCTACTAGCAAGGAACAGATGTTTAGGGGAAGCACAGAAGAACTAGGGCACATATCACAGAGTGATTCATCTCCATTACACTCAGCCAGTTTCTGAGAAGCAATAGTTTTGGATTTCCTGAGGTAGAGGTTACACATGGACTATCACTTTGAAGAGTCATTGGTTGACCTATCCTTAATAAATTTGTCTCATCCCTTGCAGAATTCGCTAATACTTTTGGTTTCTATGAGGTCCAGCAGCCAGGAATCTGGGTTTTCACTCCATCTTTCAGCTGATCCATCTCTCTTGATGCTTTTTTGGCCACTTTTCCTCATTTCTATTTTCCATGGAGACACAGCCCCTACATTTTCCTTCCCAGTTGTTGTGTGATTTGAGAGGGGGAGAAAAAAGACACTGTTTCTTCAGGTCTGCATTTGAAACAATACCCTAGAATACAAGTAGAGGTATAGAACAACCAAAGCATAAGATTTAAAAGTCTTACCTAATGAATTATCATTAAAAATAATTTCACTTAAACAATGGCTACATATGATGCCCCCACTCATTCCTTGCATGGTGAATAGGACCATTTCTGTGTACTTAATCAGAACACATTTTAAATCACACTGTATAGTATACTTTGTGGCAATACATGATGGCCAAAGTATATAAAATATGATGAAGTTAAGAAGTTGCAGCTGAACTAACAATACATTCTGCTGGAAGCAGACACTGAATAAATTGTGATGGTTTTTGATAGCAAATTAAAGTTCTTAAAAGAGCTCTGCTGCATTTCTCTGCATTCTTCAATTGTAGCCTTTTAAACAAGCATTTGCAATTGTAAATATTCCCCTAAACTTCCAAGGTATTAACAAGTGGATGTGTCTCATGCAACACTGAAGAGCAGATGTTAATCCCACCTATCATAGCATAGCAAATAGAAAGTTAAGAGAAGGAAGTAATAATTTTATCTAGTTTTCTGGTGGCAGTAACAGTGACTGTTCTGGGAGCAGTCATGTACATATGCTCACATGTATTTCTTCAAAGATTGGCAAAGATGATTTAGAGTCAGACACGTATTTTCCCAATAGAAAGGACACCGATTTCCATAATGGGAAAAAAAGAGGTTTTTTCCTCTCAATTTTGTCTAAGGCAAAAATGCAAGATATGAACAAAACAATTTCCAGCTTCAATACTGTATAATGAGCACTAATGAATAAATACAGAAGTCATGGTCTTGTAAACAGAGAAGATTAAGCAGCAGATCAGACTTTTACCTTAGAGTTTGTCATTGAGTCCTTCAGAAATCAAGCTAATCACTCTGAGACAGATTTCATAAAGTACCAGATTATTTCACTTGTATCTTTTTTTTACGTGTTCACCATCAGAAAGGACCAATATTTGATACCTAAAAATGCAGCTAAAATGTGTGATTGCTATCTTCCAATGATTTACTCGAAGGGGTCCACACTACACAAGGCCTAGGGTAGACATGGGTTGCCTTGGAAGCAGTTTTACACCTGCCTTTTACCTCTCCCTTCCTGTCCCGAGCCCTTCCAAGCATGTAGATAATGCCTTGCAGTTCTAACCCAACTGGAACACTTTGGGGTATCATTTAGGATTTGGGTAACTCTTGCCTTCAGTCTTTAATTGTTCACTTCCTTTAACATTATCTGTAGAAAATTTGTGCTTCCTCTGCCCTAGAAGGGATTGTAATGCTGGCCAACTTCGCATCATACACAAAGCTCTGTGCTTGGGCAGCTTTATGAGGTCCAGAGATGAAAATACACAGCAATGAGAAGGCTTATTGAATGCTTACAGCACCAGAATATAATTATTCAACTTGAAATTCAACTATAAAGAAGCATGTTGTTAGAGAGAGGGTAAACACACTTGCATGAAATATGAACTCATCCAACTTTTCCAGTTAGGATTACATAAACCACTTCGCTTTCCTGAGTCCTCCTTCCTCCCATGCATTAACTGCAAGCCAGATTTGCTGTTCACTTATGCAAAAGGTTTCTCTAGTGCTGCCTTCCCAGTTAAGATTGATCTCATTTGTTTTCTTATTCTTTACTTGTTTCTGAAAAGTATTTCCTCCTTCCCTCTGAGGGCGCTTTAAAACGTGATGAAGCAGTCTAGTTCTTTATTTTATCAGATCAAAACCCATCTCTCATTGATGAAACATATTTGCCATTTCTCATCACCATGGAGATTAATTGCTGCAAGCATGACAAAGACTCACACAAAGTTTAAGCCATATCCATGGTAATCCTGCTTTTCATCACTGCTGGCTTCAATGACTTTCCTGCAGTTCAGTTCACAAACAATATTCTGCACAAGTGAGAAGTCACCTACTTCCTGCCACAATAATTACACCTCTTCTAACATCTTCAGCCATTTCCATTTCAGAGCCCCTTTTGCAACAAGAACAGAAGGATTAAACTTGAAGGAAAAGCACCCTCCCTAGCTGACTGTAGTCCTGGAAGACTAAGAGCTGATGCCTGTTCTCAGTGTGTCTTTCCTTATGCATACTTCATAATGAATAAAGATCTAATAATTGGGATTCTGATCCAGGTCAGAAGTGAATCACAAACTACAGGTGGTGAAAGTTTTTCTGTTTCGTGTACAAACATAAATGGAAAGTGGCAACAGTCTTACAAGATCTTATCATAGGGCTCGTACTCTTCCACGAGCCCTGCGGCTGGCTATTATGTGTGTGTGCACACTTGGTTTTATATACATATATATAAAAAAACAACTCTTTTAAACAAAATTACTCTTCTTCCATTTAGTCTAGACCCATGGAAACTGGCTAAGCTGTTAATGGACAGCTCTTGATACAGCTCAAGAAGAGGAGGCCTCTGATGGCCTCCCAGACAGCAGTGAGATAACTGAAGTTAAAAAGAAAAGCTCTGTGCCTTGTGGATGGGATCCAGAGTACAGGAGCTTATTTTGCCTCCCACCTTCCAGCTCTAGCAGGCTGAGCTCCTGACCCACCCTGCATCTCCTGCTGAGAGCAATGGCTTGTGGTCTCCTATCCCCACAATGTCCCCTGAGAGATCTAAGAGACCAACAGCGATTTCCAGCAAGCCTCTTCCTTGTCTGCTGGCAGCTCCCATTCTTACCCCTACCATGTCACACCTTCCAGGGATGGCCACAGTGCTCTGCCTGTCTCCCTCTTGACCTGAGAGCCCCATGGCAGCCCCACGGCAGGTCAGGGAATCTGCAGCAGAACCCAGCTGTAGTTCCCATCACCTCCCTCAGGTAGGTTACCTCCTCAGCACCCACATTCTCCAGACACCACCTATGACATGAGCATTGCAAGAGCAAGAACCAGCTTTTTCCACACCAGAATTTAAAAGCACATGAGACTGACTTAGAAGCTGTGAGATTTTTATAACTGGAAATATATTAGGGGTGTTTTCATTTGCTTTCTGGGTTTTCAGCATTCCTGGTTGTCTTTCCAAGCTTTCTGTTACAAGAACAAGGATTAGAAACCTTTTATTTCCCCTCTACAGCTAAGGTTGTCATACAAATGTGGTTCCAGGAGCTAGAGCTTTAGGGGAAAAAAACAGCAAGCATCGCCATTAAAATTATGAATGTCAGCAACTCTCTTTATATTTATGAAAACCTTAGTAAAGTCCAGCAATGAATTAAGGTGGAACTAAGATTACAATGAGTCCTGATAAATCCAGGCTCGACCCTTCAATTTGCCACTGAATTTCTGTATCTCCTCAGGGAAGTAGGTCCTGCTTAGCTTCAATGAAGATGTTGATTCTACTTGCTTTGGCAAGGACAAGAAGAGAGTGCTCAGCATCTTGCCGGATGGAGTCCTTTGTTCTTCAGTGCTCTATCTATAAGCCTCAGATGAAGCTACTTCTGTCTTGCTCTTGATTGAGCAGCAATTTTCCTTGACAACTTGGCACACATTAAAAAACCACTCGGTAACTATTAACCACAATTAATCCCCTGCAGTAATTTCTGCACCATTATTATTCTGAAGATATAATGTCTGGTGCATGTTAAAATTACATACATTGAATAAGCACTGAATATTGACATTGCTTGATAAGTCTGTCACCAGTATATATTGCAGGGACTGTACCTGAAGGATCACACATGCAGCAAAGCAGGCAGTGATATGAAACAAAACAAAAACCCATGATATGCTAATTTACAGCTAATAATTAAAAGGGCCTGTCAAGGAGCCAAGCTTCCTCAGCATGTGTTTATCATTACTTCTGAGAAGGTCATTGCTGGCTTCTCCAGGAAGGGAGTTCCAGAGAGGGTACAGTAAGTGCATAGAGTTTAAATGAGCAGCCCCGGTGCAGACATTTCACAGTCTTCAGGGATGCACAAACAATTCTGCCTCAGCAGCACAGAAACAATGCCCTGTATTCACAAAGACTACAGGAACTTCAATATTGTGTGGAAGGGAGGTGGGGGTGAGGGAAGTCTTGAAATGCAGATAAATTGGTATTCACCAAGTGCCATTCCTTAATTTACAACAGTCTTTAACTTCGGAGGCAATTGCCAAGGTGCTCATAAAAAGAGAAATGATGAATATTCAGGATGTCTTCTGAATCCATGAGGCAACTGAGGATGAGGTCTCCATATGTATGACTCCGGCTGTTTTCACATGCTGGTAGAGAGAGTGCCAAGGTGGCGTCAGGAAGAAAAATGGCTCCTTAAGTTGCCAATGAGGAGAGGGGAAAGGGGGGAAAAAAGTGTATATCAAGTGCATGGAAATGAGAATTTGTTTTAGTACAGTAATTCAACCTAAATGTGCACTGCATGGCATGGCGTGAACCTGGCTTTCAGAGCGATCTGGCAGAGCCAGCTCCATGGACAGGTGTGCGTAGGATCACTGTCAAGCTGAAAGCAGTCACTGAATGGTTTTCTTTTTCCACACCATCCCCTCCAAGGGTCCCAGAAAGCCTGAGCTAATTCAGCCTCAGGATAAGGCTCAGGATAGACCAAGAAGGGGAAAAGCTCAATTTACAGAGGTTGAGGGAAGCACTAATTGTCTGGCCCTGGGTAAAGAGCAACTTGGTGATGGAGCAGGCTTTCTCCATCTGCTCCCCTATCTTCCCGTTTGCCTGCTTGACAACCTTTACCAACATCCTAGATAAGGTAGATGAGGCACTTACAATTGCAGTCAGTAACTGATGAGGAAAACATACTGTCCAGCTCTTACATCCCAGAAAATAATGTCTCCTGGATGCCATGAATCACAGAGGATCACAGGCCGTTAATCACCAGAGGGTGAAGGGACAAATTTAAAGTCATGTGTACCAAACTTAGCCATTTCTCTGGGGAAACTCAGACCTGGCATCGTTCATTTTGCTTTCTCAGGGAGGATTCACAAGGGTTAGAAGAATAAATAAGGCTACAGCCTCCTGAATTCAGCTGATAGCAAGGCCAAGCCTCCCATTTAGGAGAAGAGGCTTTGATCACAGGAGGTGCATGCTGACACAGCAGGCATGGGGGCTTTGTAAGAGTGATACTCCTGGCTTCCCAGAATCAGTGTAATACTATTCAGTCCACCTGGTTTTCCCCAATGGACTCTAGGGAGTCAGTGGAATTTGCAGGGAAAGCAGAAGGGCGGCAGACTTCATTGTCCCTGTCTCTTGGGGTTGTTGGTATCCTTATTTGTTAATAAGTCAAGCCCATAGCCTGTTGCTGGAATCTCCCTGGGCTGCAGCTTTCTAGAAGGAAGAGGCTATTCCCTGCTGTTCTGGGTTCAGCAGTAGCAGTCAAGGGCTCCGACCAAGGACTTTCTGAGCCTCATGCTTTGCCATGGAGGAGGGGAAGCCGGGAGGAAGCAGAGACAGGACACCTGTCCCAAACTGACCAAAGAGGTATTCCATACCACAGCAATCATGCGCACTATATAAACTGGCGGCAGTTACCCAGAAGGGTGATATCACTGCTCGGGTCGGGCTGGGTATCGGTCAGCAGGTGGTGAGCGGATGTATTTTCTTCCCTTGTTACTTCCCTTATCATTAATTATCGGTGGTAGCAGCAGAGGTTTGTGTTATACTTTGGTTACTGGACTGTTCTTATCTCAACCCATGGGAGTTACATTCTTTCTATTCTCCTCCCCATCCCTCAGGCAGAGGGGGGAAGAAGGGGCCGGGGAGGCGAGCAGATGCATGGGTCTGAGTTACCGGCTGGGCTTAAACCACAACACCTGCAAACTTGTATTGCCTTCAAGCAAGCAGCAGATGTTAGTTATCTGCCTTTCCAAGCCATGACCATAAAATGTGGTGGGCACGGTGGGAACACATGGAGAGGTCTTGCTGGGGAAGTACTCAATGAATCTTAGTAGTCTTTGTTGCTGCCCCTTAGGCAAATTAAGAGCCAGCAGCTGATGACCAGGTAGTGCATGAGGCTCTACTGCAGATAGCAGGTCATCACAGATCCATAAACCCAGCTCAGGGACCTTCAAGTGTGTGACTTTCCCCTCATAAGTGTGGATGTGGGAAGAAGGATGTTCCTCACACCTGAAAGATGTATTACCTGCCATCACAGATTATTAGATTATAGTCACGGCTAGTTTAGTTGCTTGTGTGGCTGTTGGTATTGTTTCTTGGTTTTTCCAGATCAATATCCTGTCCACTTTAAAAAAAACATGCCCATACACCTGGAGCAGAACAAGCAGTTGACTTAGTAAAGACAAATACAGTTCTTCACTCACAGATTATATAGCCACAGAGTTTGAGTTCAGCTCAGAGCTGAGATTTTCACTCTTTCCAGTGATTTACAGAACACTTTGTGTTCACACCACTCAATTTTCTAGGGCTGGTTTATTTTCTCTTTAGAACTCTTTTTGTCTGACCCATCACTCCTTATTTCACATATGGGACTGGTCACCACTTCCGTGATGAAATGAATGAAACGTGATACATGAGAGAGGGTACTTTCATCGTTAATCCCCAGCATCTACATTCACAAACAAGTATCTTGACCACATGCACGGGTATTTGCAAGAAGAACAATGAAAACGTGGCAATAGGCTGAGCAGACCCCCATTTGAGTGTTTGCAGGAAGCTGTCAAAAAGCAGGAGAGTGGTAGAAGCACGCTGAGTCCAGAGCATTCCATAGAACTGCTCCATGGACATGTTCCACAATTGTCTTTCTTCCCTGTGCTCTCAAATGCAATCACCAGGAGCACACAGGGGCATGGGCAACATGAGCACATGCTTTTCCCACTGCTTCTAAGGTTAATATAAATAATGTTCCACAGTCTGTTATTGTGGAAATAGCAGCCATCATCCTGCTAAAACAAGACCAAGAATTATAGCTAGACATTAATACGAAGGGACCAAACAAAGCATTTCAAAGATGGCAAAATAACACCACCACAGTGACAAGCAAGATGAAATAGCTCCAGACAAGTTTTCCCTCATATGCTGTCAGCAGTCATCCCTTATGCAGCACTCTGAGGATTTCAGCAGTGTTCTGGGCTCATAGCAGCAGAGGCTGCACTGAGGCATTACAGTTCAGCCAGTGAGCTCCAGTCTGTCAGTGGTGTGATTAGCCATGGTCTGAGAAGGTAGCCAGCAGTGTCTGCATTCCAGACCACAACTAAGAGTCTCTTTCACAGTTCATTGCATTGCAATGAAAATTAATTTTCCTTCATCATTTTAGTCTCATGAAAAGAGAAAAAAAGGATGGGAGGGGGGGAAAGGAGACATTTAGTAGGAGGGAAAACCCACAAGGCACTTAACTGAAGGAGCTCTCTGAAAGAGGGTCTAAAGATGGAAGTCTTGTCTGTCATCTCAGCTGCTAAGCAATACTAGTGGTTGGACTCTAGGAAAAATTAGTACGAGTTGCATTGCAGAAAGGACTGCTGCAGAGATGTTCTTGTGTAGTTTTATGGTTGTGGTGAAGACCAGTGGGCGTTAAACTTGTCTTCAGGGGTATAATTTGGGTAAATCTCAACTTTCAAGTCTTCAGTCCCTGAACTTAAAAGGCAGATTCTCCATTAACCACTGACCTGCTGCCAGATCTTGCACTTACAGCATTGTGTGCAGGTATTTGTGCCATCAAAAGTCGTGGCAGCTTTTCTAGAAGTGGCTGTATCCTGAATGGTTGGGTACATATTTTGGAAGCTATGATGACTTTCCCAGGCCTTTCTGAAGCAAAATGAAAAGCACCAGTTGGAAACAGAACCTCTGTATGCTTTTCCCTTGCTCTGAATACAATGATCATCTATTTTTTTCATTTTTTTCCATCAAGAAAAGTAATGCTTCATATAAGTTACTGCACATGTCGGATGTTGCCAGTTAGGACCAGATTATTATCCTCTTGTCTGTGTTTCTTTAGCTTCTATTGTCTTAGTTCAGAATATTTCAGCTCCAGTTCTATGAAGACGTTTCTCATAGTTACCAAGTGCAAAGAGAAGGCCCAGATCATTTACAGATTATCAGTGGTGATGCTGGTACCCGTCATTTTCATTCCTCTATCATGGCAGATTCAGGCCTGGATATTTGTAGGATGAGTGCTGGACTTCAAGACAAGCAGAATGAGAGGACTGAAGTTCGTTGCGTTCCTGCTCAACACCACCAGTAGCAGTACAAACATCCCACACTGTTGTCAAAGGGCTTCAGCACTGACCACCTCTCAGGAAGAGTAAGCGGTTTATGACTCATGATCCTCCATGCCTCTTCCCTCTTCCATGGCTCAGTCCTTTTTACTCCTAAATAAAGAAACATTATAGAGTCAACTGTAGAGAACCATCTGAGCTGCTTTGCGTGGATGAAGGATTGACTGTGACACTGTTGGTGTTTGAATCTCTGGATTTAGAGGGTTCTGTTTAGAACAAACTCAGCTTATTAAATGACAAAGTCATCTATTCAAATGCAATGGACTTAAGCTTTTTCTTTCTTCTAACAGCATAACTTCATTCACTTCAATGGAATTGCATTTGGTTTACACAGGTGTGAGGGGGAAATCAAGTAGCATATAGAAATGTTTTCTTTTGAAATATTTTTGGAGAAAAGGGGTAAAAAACCTGCTTTTAGACCAATGCAAACATATTCATGGAAATTTTCATTAAGGTTAAAAATTTTTGGACAAAAACTGGAAATTATTTTTCCCCCCTGTAAAATAGTTTGATTTTCACAAATCCCACAAACATTTAAATGGAAATCTAAATATTTTCACACAAAGTTTAATTGTATTTTTAAAGCTCTTAGTTTCCTTTTTTTTCATTAATCAAAAATTGAAGTCTTTTGTCAAAAACCCTTAGGAAACTAACTTCTTTTTTTAATATTTCCCATAACAGGTTTATTTAAGCAACTTTAATATAATGATTAAAAGAACTATGAATATGAAACCAATAAAAACCTGTCACAGCTGAGCCTGACAAACCAAATGAAACCAAAT
This sequence comes from Psilopsiagon aurifrons, assembly GCA_025447955.1. Taxonomy (NCBI): domain Eukaryota; kingdom Metazoa; phylum Chordata; class Aves; order Psittaciformes; family Psittacidae; genus Psilopsiagon; species Psilopsiagon aurifrons. The sequence continues at coordinate 18,883 of JAOEHY010030304.1, read as the reverse complement.
GAAACCAGGGATGCACGTGAGTTGTTTAATCTATAGGTTTAAGAAGTTTCTGCTAACATACTTCAGAGGGGCAAGTGAAGGGCAATGGGAGGGTTTTCCTTGAATTTAGATTTTGTACAGCTTACATAAAACTAAGAAGGAAATTAAAGGAGAACAGAGGGAGGTTGGGTAAAAAATCAAACCCCATCTCTTTACATTTTGAGCCTCCTCAAGATATTGACGTCCCTAGTATGATATACTCAAAAATAATCTAGAGCACGGGTTCCAAAACTGATGTTCATTTTGTCCAGAGCAATTGGAAACCTCTGATCTTGCTACTGTGCATATTTAAGCACTTTAACAGAGATACTCTGGAACAGAATATCTCCAGGCAGCAGTTAAGGTCTCCTCCTCATTTTTCTCAGCAACAAACAATCTGAATAGGTGCCTTCTCTTAAACAGTCATTCAGCACAGCAAAGTGCTGAAGTTTCATTCACATAATGGTAATGCCACTGCCTTATAGAAGAATAGAGTGAAATTCAGAAAATCAAGAACAAAGCCCTGAATTGAGGTCTGAAGACATGGCTTTCAAAACCAACTCTTCCAAATGTGAGATGGAAGTTGTGAGTTTTTTCTCTTAGAAAGACCATAAGAATTAATTATGATAAAACAAGAAAGCACCATTTCACACAGACACAGAGGGCCCAGTCCAAAAAGGGATCAACCTTACAGAGCTTAAAGAATATGGTTCATGAAGAAAGAAGAGTAAAAGAACTGTACACTTTCAACCTAAGACTGAATGGTTCTATCACAATCCTGCTTGCACTTGGCATTGCTACCCAGCATTGGCCAGGATATACAGGCACACAGCCAGCTAACAGCAAGTAATGCTGGCTGTCTGTGGTGGGAACCAAAACCACCCCAAACTTCCTGGACATACCTGGCAGGAACAAGAGGTGATTGAATTCATTTTGCAACCTCTTTCCCTAGTCATACCAGGTTGGGGGTAACTAGAATTCAAGTGGTCTCACAAGCTACAGGCTGGGTGAATGTGAGAGGAACAGAAGCAGAGAGAAAACACTTGGACAAGAGTTAAAAATAAAGTGGAGAATGTGCATTTGCTGTGTTGTATACCCAACAAATAATATTTAATAATATAAGATTTATAACATGTTGTAATATTCCTGAAACTTTTGTAAGATCATCCCAAGAGGCAGACCATGACTTCTTAATTTGCATTAGATTGGCCATAGCAAAAAGCACTAAAATCATCATTTATGTTTAAAAGAAAAAAGAAGAAAAGGTATGGGGAAGAATCTGAAAAGAGAAGAGAGGAAATGAGAGTCATCATACCATATCTCTCCCAGAAGAATGAAAATCCAGAAGCTGCTTTCTTTCAGGGAAAAGAACCAGGAAGGAAGTTTTCAGCAAAATAAGGACAGCGAAAGGGAGGTCAGGCTTCCCCCTGAGCAAAGAGGGAAAATTTCTTTCATGGGGTTGCTGTCTGAGTCTAACAGGAAGAGACTTAAGAGGTTACATCTGCTAGGGTTCCCCAAGAGATCACTGAGAGTTGACTTGACTGCCCTTCAGCCATCTACACAGGGAGACATGTTTCCCCTGTCAGACAAGAGTATAACAAGGTCTAGTGACTACAAGATGAAACTAGCAGAATTAAGGCAAACCAGTTATAACAGGGAGAATTCTCAGTAACCTCCCTTGATGTGTGGCAGATTCTCCTATGATGTGAGGACTCGGAATCAAGACAACATATTTCAAAAGGTAGGTTTTAACTTAATCTAAGGGTACAAATTTTTATGCATGGTCTATGGCCTTTGTTTGACAGGAATTTTAATTATATAAATGTAATATACCTATTTCTTTTGCCTTAAAATCTATAAAAGTGAAGAGGAACAAATGTTGTTTTTCTTTTGAGAAAGCTATTATAATAATCTATCTTTCACAAGACAATTTTGAAGCACTTTATGAAACATTAATAACCCAAAAGAAGTGTCTTCAAATCAGGCAGGTAAGTCCAAATCTCTCAAAGAAATGTCTGCTGCTGTGAACTACTGATGTAATTCAGGAGCACTTAACCTCCAGGAACACAAATACATTTTAACCTAACAACCAGAAATAGCCACAGAAGTGTTCAGTTCTATTCCAATCTCCCTAAGTAAGTAGAAAAGAAACAAAGAGATTCAAGGACTGTAATAGAAATCACTAGGAACAAGGGGAAATAAATTTAAAGATTCAGCCTTTTTGGTAGAAGGGACATGGCTAAGATTCAAGTTCTCCTCGCTTGTAATCCAAGAACCTGGAGGCTTGCAATGAACAGGAGACATAATGAATTCAAAATGAACGAAGGAAAATGTTCTTTCACTGCAAATCCATTGCCAGTTCGTGGCTGGCAGATTCTCAGGTTCAGTGGAAGAATCAGCTAATCCCTAGTTCTCCTACAAACCCTATGTATGTGAAGTCTCAAGTCAATGTATACACAGCTTGGTCATGCAATTCTATAATCCTATAGATGGCAATAGCTGGTGGAACAACGTGTGCACATTCAGTGTGCTTGTGACCTCCTCTATCACACATAAGTGCTTGCATTGGTCTCCCTTCTACAAGCCACACCAGCTCCATGTCACAATAATATTTCAGTGATCCACTCACAAAGCTTTAGACTCAACAAAATGTGTATTTCCTGTGCTTTCAGTCATACCATTTACTTAGTGTAACACAACTTTAGACTGACCATTACCTCAGTCATCCTACTTGGCCCAAAGACCAGATGCAGAGAACTCTTCCTTCAAAGTCAAATGCCATCAGCTTAACAGAAAAGAATGATCTAAGCATCCCTTCTCAGAGGACTATGAGAACTATCAAACAAGTTTCAAGCAGCAAACCAAAAGTCCTTAAAGCATAGCCAGAATCTTCGAAGACTAAGAAACACATGGGTGAGACAGGATGCAAACCCAGTCCTAACCTTGCAGGCAGTAGCAATAGTTTCCTATGCTTCTGGGCACAAATTATCCACTGACCAAAGGGCGTTGGGAACAGTACCCCTATGTAATGGCATTTCTATAATTATCCAGTAAGAATTTCTTTGCACCTTTTTCCTAGGTCGTCAGCTCTTGGCTGCTGCCAGTAGCAGGGCACATGCAATAGGGTGAATCTGATTTTCCCATTCACTTCTTCTGCTCTTTGCCTCTTCTTTAGCTTTAGGCTTGGAGAGGAACTGTGTCTGGTATTTTGAAAGAGCCTGTTGGATGCAGATGCTACTGCACGTGTCATCGTTATTTTTGCAATTAGTCATTATTCTGTACTTAGATGCCATGCAACAAAATGAGATATAACTGCTGAAATAGCTGGCAGAGAGCCTAAAAGATTATAGAGTACACAGTGTCAGAGACGCAAACAGTACTCATCTTAAGTAAGATTTTAATACCCTTAAAAGCTGTGATAAATTACAGAGAAAGGCAATATAAAGTAGGGTAAAGTATGGGCTCATTTTACTTCAGGCTCTCTACCACGTGGGGATGAAAGGAGGGGGGGAAAGGGGATGGATCATGGGGTTTATTGCTTGGCTGCAATGTCAAAATTGGGTTGGTTTAAAATATTTATGACATGAGAGAAAGAAAATCTGTGAATTACTCAGAACTTAATGTATGTACTCTCAATGTGTTTCACATTTTCTTTAGTTGGGGACAGCAGAGTGGGGAATTGAGGATAACTTGTTTACTGCCAAACAGCTCTCCGTAGTACCTAGTTTTGCTATGTATTAAAAATTGTGGCTGGGGCCAAGAATGCCGGGGCTGGAATTAAAGACAAGAACACACAATAACTTTAAGTAATGGCAGAGAGATTTAAATAGCACACATCAGCAGAAAAGGATGGGGAAACCTACAGTACACTGACTTCATTGATACCCCATTTATCAGCAATTACTGACTCCATTAAAGGCAGAGTTTACAGCAGACAGAGAAACAGAGCCTAAAATATGTCCCAACAGATGGACGGAGAGTGTCAGTGATGCCGTATTTCAAAGGCATCTGCAACTTTGTTATCATTGTACATGGAGTCAGAAAGACAGCGAAAAACACTGGAGTAAGGGCCAGCAAATGATTTACTTGACCCTGCATGGGCAGAACTGACAGCGAAAACCTCATTAATTCCTCAGGTCATTCTGGAAGACATTAATTTGGTTTGGACTCGGGACGAGGGGAGATTTTCCAGACATACACCAGGAATTATGAAATCTCTATAGCCAGAGGAAAGTATGTCCAAATCACTTTCTGCATAAATCAAGCTGACTTTCTGAAGAAGGATAATATGCCTAATCAGGGGAGTTATGGAACTTCTTGTACTTATTAGACAGAAAATAAAACAGTATTTTATTTGATAATCAGCTTGGGGAAGATTTTTTTTTTTCCCCTTTTTCTTTTACCTCTGTCTTCTCTTGCCAGAGATGAGTTGGAAAAAGACCCTGATGCATGAATATTTGCAAGTGCTATAACATTATTTGCTGGTGTGGCAATATGTGGGTATGCACTTAAAGAGAGAGATATTTCTATAGATAGAGGTAATAGATATATATAATTTTAGTCTGCCTGTTGTATTTACACATCTTTTGGCCTTTTACCTCTGTGCTGCAGAATGCCAAGTACCATCACCTTCCCTGTCTTATTCTGTTTAACTCTTGCTAATCCTCAGCCAAAAGCATCTGCGTGAACAGGGCAAGCAAAGCGAAGCTTCTCCTGGGGAGACAGCTCTTGTGCCATCATTTCTGCTGCCTCATGGTCCCTCCTCCAGCCCAACTTCTCCCAGCAATGATGGACCCCCTCCTCCTCCTCTGAGACAAGGCCAGTTTGGCTCCAAGTGCAACCTGAAAAGCCCACAGAGCTTCTGCAAATAGCCAGGAGCTGCAAGAAGTTATCCTACCAACCCCCCCGCAATGCATGCTTTCCAGTACTTATACATAAGCCCTTGCCACACAGGGTATCTTCCTCCGTAAAAGATGCATTCATCATGTTTAGAGAAGGGTTATCTCCCCCTGGAAAGAACATGCATTAGTACTTTTTACTCATTCAACACTGGACACTCCCTATCAACAACAGCCTGCCGAAAGGGGAGAAAGAGGTGAATTAATCATGGAAAGAGACAATTTAAAGGAGTCTGGCTATAAAATGGAGTTCATTAGGAGGCCATAATGTATTTGGGACTAACAAGGTGCAATTTCCCCACCTCTGCTGTCCCAGGCAACAATAGGCATCACTAATTGCATTGACACCCTGTCGCAGGATGGCTGCCTATACCCTCTTTTAATTCCTTCCACAGAGCACTCACACAAAAAGTTATTATTGCATCTACTGCAAATGCAAGTTCTCTTTCAAAATGCTTAGCTCCTTATCTCCTTGGATTGAGAGAAAACAGTGTTAAGTGGTCTGCAGTTTCCACTCTGGAGCTAAGGTTGTAATAATAAGCATGTTACTTGGCTCCAAGATTGCATTTAGAGAGACCTCAAAGCACATTACAAATGCATATGGTACAGACAGCATAACACTATAGGCACAGAACCAAGTAACCCCCGTTGGGAACACAGCGCAAAGAACATATTTCCACCCGTCCTCCAGGGCTTCACAGTGTCCATTCTCCCCTGCTTTTCTGGTTCAGCTTGTTTAAAAATATATTATGTTGGCTAATAATTCTTTTATTTTTTTTTAGGTTTCATATTTCTCTATTTTTGTTTCATGTTAGTATTATGCAAAACAGCCTCTACAAAGCACTACTGAAAACACTGTCCCTTTAGAGGACTGGGTCTAGGACAAAGAGAGGTGTAAACCACAGACTGAAATACAAGAGTGACCTGAGTTTGTGCAGTGCTGCACGTCTGGACTCCTTTTGATTAAGTCAGAACAAGCCAATTTTTTCTAAGGCTAAATTACAGTTCTTTGTCGCGATGTTAGCTGGTGACCTTAGCTCTATGCTGCATGCTAGAATCTAATGCAAACCAAATATTTCATTTGGGAAGCTTTTGTTGCTCATCAGCTTTAGAAGCACCACAGCAGGCAACTCAGCCACGGGGAACTATGTGTTCTCCCATCACCTAAGCGTTTTCGCCAGAGAGGGTCTTGTTCTTGCTATTGCAAGGGTGAAAAGAAAGGCATTGCCAGCCCAGCTTGCAGGCTCAGGAACAGGTAGCCTTGAGAAGGAAGACAAGCAACTGGGAAACATTTTGCTATGAGTAAGATAAATTATGGAAACAACTTGCAGTGTACAAATAGCATTTCTTGATTCCATTGATACTATTGGTTTAAAAATACAAACAAAAATAATCTGGGGATTCATTTTCATGCTCAGACTATCTCCATGTAAAGGAACTGAAAATAAAAGTGAATTGTATGCATGACCACTTTGGCTGGCTAGAGTGATAGAAATTGATCTTAGCATAAATGAAAATCAGATCACAGGAAGGTCCCTGTTCACTCATTGTGACTAGATGCCTGAATCCAGAAAAATATGTATTTTTAAAGAAAATGGCCACATTCAAATAACATTTGAGGCTATTCAAATATTAAGGGATATGTTTTTATTCCTTGTACCCTCTGTAGTGTCTTTTCTTTCTTCTTATTCTCTTTTTCTCCCCTCTTCTCTCCTTCCTTTTTTCCTTTCCCTTCCTTTCCCCACTTCTGTCAGTATAAAGACCAAACTGTAGCTAACTACATTCAGTTTGGTTTCAGTCATCTCCTGCTGAATTTTACTTTCAGATTCTCATGCTCAACACAATGCTAGGAAATCTAAGTTGAAATATGGTATTAATATGTTTGCTTGTTGGTCTTGTTTTTAAGTATTTCTCCAGGGATTTGTAACAAATCATAGAAATATTTTCTACCAGTCTTAAATATTGTAAAAGATTATTTAATCAAAACTTAAATATTAAGCCAAACTTCATTGCACAAGGTTTTCCTTTAAAGGAAAGAGCTAATGAAAAACACAGTAGGCCAAATTCACTCTATTTTCTTCACCAGGAAGATATTTGCTCCTCTATTACTGAGGATCATTTGTTTTGCTTCATTGTGCTGGGAACAGCCTGCAAATTTGTATAATCAGACCGTGTTCTGTACATATTTTTCATGGCTATTCTGAAACAGTTCTGTCCTCATTTCTACCCCTGGAATGGCTCCTTTTTGAAATGTGAATCTTGGCTGGATGACTCACTGGGACACTAACTTTATCCTCATCTGTTTTACAGTAATTGGACTGGAGCAATTTCTGTAGCTGTATCTGGGATTGTTCCTGCTTTGAACTCAGTACTCATACTGTCATGTGTTAATTTTAGTGATTACACAAACTATACTCCAGCCAATAAAGTTATTGTAGTCAAAAACATGGCTCTGATCCAAATTGCTTGTACTTTATCTGCGGCAGAGTAACTGCTGCTTCACACTATGAATGGACTAAAATCAAACAAAAGTATTCACCGCAATAATGTGCCAGCAGAACAATGTGCAGTATCGCTTCTTTTAGTATGGAGTTGGGAATTCTGTACAGCTATATTCTGCACTGGGAAGCTTGAAAGTCTCCTATCTCAGTTATAAAAGAACATTTATTCTGTAAGGAAAGGGGAAAAAGAAACCAAAATCTTGTTCAATGTTTTAGCTTTCATTCAGGTAAAATCCTGGTTCAGAAAGGGCATAGAAGCATGTGCTGGAAATGAAGTGTGTGCTCAAGTCCCATTGAAGCCAGGTAGATTGTAAGCACATGCTGAAATGCTTATTTAAATTGGGACCTTAATTATTATGTGTTATGAGATTGAACTACATTTCGTATTATTTTCATACATCTATATTTATCTACGTGTGGGTGGGTGGGTGTGCAAGGATATATGTAAGCTGTTCACTAAAGATCGTTAAATATAAGGGGAAAAAAAGAATCCCCCACACCCTTCCTCCTAAAGTGGTAGAGTATTTGATGGGTTTGACAAGCAAGATTTAAGTGTTTTGCTGAAATGGCCATTTGTTCAATGAAAGGAAAATAAAAGGATCAGAACTTGTTTTTACTAATCTTCCAGTACTGCACTCTAGGTATGCTGTGTTTGCACGCAGGGCTGCAGGGACCCCAGCCCATCCCTGCAGATCTCTGCATAGTGATCAAACACTTCTCATCCAAGTGGAAGGCATCTCTACATACATCTGGGGTTTTGTAACTCTGCTGTCATTAATTACAGCTGTCATTAACTTACATCTGTTCCCTAATTCTGTTTAGTATTTCTATCAGTTACATTATTCTATCATTATTTCCACCATATTAAGTTTAAAGTTATATGTGTCTACCGGTGACCTATCTATCTGTGGATTTTCATCATGATAAACTTCTGTCCCATCAGTTTACTAAGGGAATAGCTTCACAAAGCTTTACCTGGTATCACTGGCCCGTGTCCTACCAAGACAAGCTGGTGTTTCTGATATTGTGCAAATGCAGGAAGCTAATAAAATTGGAGGGGGGGAGTAATAAAAAATCTTAAATACACAGGTTAAAAAATGTTTTATAGACCGCCAAATGTAAGCTAAGGAGAAAATGAAGGCTTTGAGGAAGGATTTGATTTAGAGGGGCAAGATGTTTGGCTCCAAGCAGAGAGAATGAGCAGGCGCAAGTGAAACAGCATGGACTATCCCAAGGAAGGGACAAAAATCTGGTCCAGGAGGAGAGTAGCCCACTGGTAGGAAATGAGGGAAGGTGAAGCAGAGTCCTGAGGGGTTTTACAAGGCAGGAAAGTGGTTTTGAATGGAATTCAGCAGTGGATAAGAAGGTGACAGTGGATGGGAACAATGCTATCCCTTTTCTTAGAATAGAAATAATCCAGTTATGAAAGTCTGTATCCACTAAATGTATGAGAGAAGGAATTTTTTTCATCTTTTTAAAATAAAAAGAGGATTTGCAATAGTTGAGGTGTAAAGTCAGGTCTGGGTATGGATGAATTGCTGTACTGCTTGTAAGATACTGACAGGCCTGCCAGCGAGGAGATGCAGCCAGGTCAGGAAAGCTTGGGCTCAGTACCAGTGATGAAATTATATACTACATACCACCAAGTAGCAAATGAGAAGCCACTAATGAAGAACAAGGCAGAAAGGAGACTTTTTCTACTTGTCTAAAAACAGACCTAGAGCAAAGGCTATGGTACCCATGACTCCTGGGTTCTGCAACTACCCTCAGCAGATTTCTTGCTAACTTTGTCCCAATTCAGCTTTAGCAGTTGCTGCCAGCTCCCATAAATGCGTCTCCCATATGAGACATGGCACTGGAAGCCCAACTCCTGCCTTATTACCCAATAAGCTAAAAAATATGTGTTGTCATAAGGTTTTATCACAGCTGGGCTCAACCACGATGCTCAGCAAAAAAAACCCCAATCCAGTCAGTACAACACTCTCTCTCTTAGCATGCAGGAGGCAAAAGGCTACAGAAATGTTTTATGTTTCTGTTCCATCCCTGAAGTTTCCTGTTGTTTAGAAACCTCCTGGATACAAGGGAGATGAATTATTGATATGCCAGCCTTGGGAAGGAAAAGCAAGGCAAGATTAGAAAAAGGGAAGGGACCTTTGTCTGGAGTGAACTGTATAAAAAAGCAGGACATTTGGTTCCCAAGGAGCGCTGCACAATAAAGAGAAATCGGAGTACCGTGGTCTGTGTAGTTTATAAACTACTAATCATGGGTGGTTCAGTGCGTGCCACTGGCTTCAGTGTGTGCACAGGGATTTGCCTTCCCCTAAGGACTCCTCATCCACCCAAGTCTCCCCATCTAGAGGGGGTGAGAAAGGCAGGCCCCATGTGTCAAGTTCATGAGAAAAACCAGTCATCCAGCCACACCAAAAAACCCCATCTGGTGCAGAGCTGGTCTGGAAAAGGACTCTTTCAATTGAAAGCACCCTCCAGCAGGTTCTTTGTTTTAAGGAGATACCACTATGCCCTCACCAGGGGCTCTGGTGTTAGGACATAGGATCTGAGGAATTAACCCGCCCTGCTAACACCTTGTCCTGCAAAGACTGCTATTTACAGTTTGATTAGCCCCATCAACTAGAACAGAACACTTCTGCATGATTAACGTGTGTGACATTACACCACTGATATCTCCCTACTTCTCTAAAGATCCTATATACGGCTCACCACCAGCCACTTCCCCGTCAGCTGTGCCTGCTGAAGTCAGGCAGGAAAGTTGCAAAAGCATTTACTCACTCTTCCATGTAATTACAGCCACAATGTTCTTAGAAAGTAGAGAGTCACGAGCTAAAACCACAGCATGGAAAGACATACCTGCAGAGCTGGTGTCCCTGCATTGCACCTTCGAAATCACAGCACAGAGGCAGCAGCTGAAGCACAGGAAGCAGAAAAAGGACCCACTGCAGGTGCTGAGGCACACAGGGGTCACCTGGAAGGCTGAAACAAAAATTAGTCAGGCTGAGATGCTTGTGGGTGATGGCTGTAGCTGGAGAGTAACTGAAAGGTGCTGTTTGCCCAAAGAAACAAAAGCTGGTCTTTCAGCTCACTGACAAAACCAAACAACAGAAGAGGAGCACCAGGAGGAAAGACTGCCTGAAGTGGACCTGAAATATGTGTTGGTTTGGGGTTGGTTTGCTTTTTGCATAGCTGAAACTTTGGAGGAAAAATGAGTTGAAGGTTGTATTTTGGTTCCTTCGTGAACATCTAATGTCATTCTCAAGCCATTTCAATAAAACTGAAGTAAATCTGAAATAAGCATTGGTTTTGAACAATGCTACTGAAAGGCTGTCTTTAAAATGTCAACATTAAATGTTTCAATGTTTTCAGACTTGTTCTAACTACAACAATTACTCATTTCCCTTTACAGCAATTTTGTAGTTATCTTAAATACATGTTCACCAGTGGAAGAAAAAAAATGTGGCTGAAAATTATTACCCTGCATTATTTACCAGTACAAATTTTCACATGAAAAATATCATACCAAATATAAATTTCATCCAGCAAATAATTTATTTGATTGGATGCTGCTTATAAGGATGGACAGGAGTAAAAAAGTACCATGACATCACCATGACATCCCTAAGTTCGCTTGGCAAGAGTGAATGGAAACCTTCTCCTGTAATAAGATACAGGATGTTTTAGATTTGCATTGGCCTCCAAGTCTATGAGTAAGATAAGGAGCCCCCATGACAACACAGAACCAGGGTAGTCAGCACAGCCGGTTAAGAAAATGTCAGTTATTGGTCAAGGGGTTTTAACATTTTCATCTGAATTTTCCACTAACCATTTATTTTCCTTCTCAGTTAAAAATGACAAGAAGCGACACGGATAATGAGTTTTGCCACCTTCTTCATGTGTGACTTAGTAACTCTAAGAGCTACCTTTGAATATGTCTATCTATATAAAACATGCATTGTGAAAGCCTTTCATCAAATAGTTTGCTTCCAAGTTGCTTCCCCCCCACCCCATAGTGCTGATGCTCCTTGTCACCTTGTGCTGCCTCATGTTATCACCTTTTTCTCCCAGTGAAAGCACAACTCCTCTGGGCTGGAAGAAGCAGCCAGGAATGCCAGCAGCCAGCACAAATGCCTAACCATCCTCCAGCAGCTTCATCTGCAAGCCCTCAAAGAGCCTGACCACAGGGACAAGTGTCCATAAGCCCAGCATCAACAGAGCAGGATACAGCAGGACCAACAAGCACGGCATCTCTGCTGTTTAGTTTGCCCCTGCCACTCTCATCACTGCCCCAGGCCATGGAGTTTGACCCTCTGCATCCCTAGACCCAGCATCCAGGGCTGCTCCCAGCCTCCCAGAGAGGCCTCCCACTGAGCAACCAGTGCTGGGCACTCGCCTGGAGCCCCGGGAGGGACGGACTGGGACCAGCCGCTGCTGATGATGAAGATAAATGGGACTGTGCAGATCAGCAGATTATCTGGGGTGTCCATCACTTGCCGCTTGATTAGCTGGAACCAGCTCTGGGTGAGCCTGCATGGAGAAGTTGTGCTGCTTAATTTGTTGGTCTGGTCATGCTAGAAGACCACAGAGGAGGCAGCAGCAGCATACCTAGCAAATCTGAGTAGATAGCAGCTGTTCATTAACTCTGTGTGTTTATTTGGAAGGAGAGCCACGCAGAGAAAGGGCTTTAGCCCCTGCCATCCCACCTCACCCTCACAAAATTACTTTTCAGACACATTTCTAGAGTGTCTGCTATTATTTCTGCATTTCCATTTCAGTTCTGACCCTCACCCACCTTTCTGGTGAGCAGTTGGACTCTGCCTCATTTCTCCACTCAAAGGTTGCTGTACACTGCAGAGATTTCCAGCCTGACTCTGAGGCACAGCAGCCCCTATAGCACAACAGTCCTCAGATACTTTCTGAAGCAACTCAGTAGCAGCAGTAAACCCCAAACCATCTCAAACATGCCCAGAGCAGGCCAGCATGTTGTAGGGATATGCCGAGAATTAGATCTCAGAGAAATTCCAGCACACAGATACACAGAAGAGAGCAAACAGGTCCAACTGCTTCTGGCATGTGGATAGCACAAGCAAGCTTATCTCTTGCATTTTATAATGAGAAAGTGATGGGCCAGATCTCCAAAGGCATTTAGGTGCTTCGACATTTAACCTCTCACAAGGAAATTAGGTGTCTAATTATACTTGGAGGTCTGGCCTGAGAGCTCTTTTCCCACATTGTTTATTTCTGTGTCTTTTATTGCTGCCCATGAAGGCAGTAGACACCTTCTTCTCTGCCTCTTCTCTGCCTCAATCTAGCATGAGTTAGCTCTGTGAGACATTGATCCTGGTCTCCCAACCCACCTTCAGCTCAAGTCTGTCTTCATGGCCGCATTCAATTCTTCATGGAGTCCCCTGGCACTGATTTATTACAGATGTGGGAGTGGGAGGGAAGAACAGGGACAGCAAAAAAGAGAAGATGGCTCAGCAAAGGCTAGGTGTTGCTACAGTAGAAAATGCTGGGCTCCAGCATAAGCTACAAGAACTGCAAATGTTGAAGACACATCACGCTCACCCCGCTTTTTGACAAGGCACCTTTGGAGATGTTCATGGCAAAAGGTGTGCAGCAATGGCTGTGTACAACTGGGACAGTAACCCCAGAGCCCCATATTCAGGGGAAAGGCATGATGCAGAAAATCTCTCCAACCTGCTGGAAAAGGCATATGGACAAAGGGAGATACCAGAAGGCATCTTCTGCACTGGTAGTTTTCTACCCACTGAAGAACCAAGGATGGACTCAAAGTCTTTCCACCACACATCATGTGTGAAGTAAAATACAAACATCTCCTCTCTCTTTCTAATACCACCATCCTTTCCCAGTTACAACCTCTGTAATGTAAGTGCTCCTTGACTAGTTAACCTGGCTGGTTGACTGCTACAAATGCAATGCCACCACTCTATCTGTATGGCCACAGTGCAATCCCCTTGTGCTTCTACCATGTGGCTTGGCCTTGGTGGGTGCTGAACATCCTAGACAGAGCGTAGCTGGCACAGGAGGGGGGTTGCACCCTCAAGTGATGATGACCACTCCTCCAATATCTTCATTTGAGAGACCAGACAGGCAAAAGAGACTGCCCTCTTGCAGGGGTGTAGATAAGCCCCCAGCACCATGTAGGAATTGGCCTCAAATTGTTGCCGAATCCTTCACAACCATATTGAAATGAGCAAAGTCTGGCAGCAGACTTTGTGCCCTGTGTTGTGTGTGGGCATTTGTGACTTCAGATAGTGCGACTAAGGGACAGGCTTAACTCTGAAAAGGTCCAAGTATTTCCTACAGCAGACTTTGTGTCTGAGGCCTGTTTCTGGTCACGTCATTGGTCCATACGGTTGGATGTTTTCCTGCATCCAGCAGTGGCCAAGAAGTGTTCATGTCTACCAAAAAGGGGGAAAAAAAAGAGCTTTAGTTAGAGAATAAATTTATTCCTTGTGAAACAGAGGTCAGTGGAGTTACACCAGGGAGGAATTTGGACAGAGATACCTGGACTTTGGTACTACATTTTAAATAGTAAAAATATTTTCAGTGGACAGGGAACTGTAAGAGGTTTATAAATGCAAAAGAGAAGGAAAAAAAATGGTGCTGCTCCCCCGCAGCCTCCTAAAAATAGCAAATTACACACCTAATAAATGTATCAGCAGCCCATGAAATTGACAGCCTGAAATTGAAGAACAGACCTGTTTTGTTTGGAGAAATGGTCTTTAAGAGTGTGGAGGTGAATTAGGAAACTAGCAACTGACATTAAGAGTGCAAGATTAATTTGACCAAGCTTTAATTGAGACAGCCTGAATGAGCCAGAAAAAGAGAAAAAGGGAGAGGATCCCAGCTCTGTCTGGCTCCATAGAAACTCCACCTACCATGTCCTTTCAGCTGAAGCTCAAGTTACAGCATTACATCATCCCAAAAACGTTCCTTTGGCTGATAATTCCCTGGGAGCCGGGCACTGATGCTGCTTGCTGGGTTATGGATGTGGCTGCCGGGTGCAAATTCACCCTTTTGGGTTCATCAGTGCTGGGGACAAGACAAGGGCCACCCTTGGATGCCTTCAAACCCCCTCCTTCTTCAGAGGTCAGGGACCACCGACGGATGGCCAAATCTTTTCCATTTCCAGCTTCTGAGGAGATATCCCCAGCATCTCATCCTCAGCATCCCATCATTGTGCACCACAGGACCACTGCAGAGCCACCCCAGGTGCAGCAATTCCTCATGGATGGAGGAGCTGGGATTTGTTGGTGCTGGCAGGACTTGGGGGGGAGAGGGGGAGAGATGTTATTTATATTGCAGAACAGATCCACGTAGTCGACAAACCCTGAAATCCTGAAGCCTGTAAAAGCATTAAGCAGGCCATCCTGACCTAGAGCCTTGCTCAGGTTTCCTGGCTTAAACAAGAAAGTCCTTCTCACAAGCGAGGAATAAGCTCTTGCACAGGCAGTATTTCAAAAGCCTTGCTACTACTGAGTAAATAAATGTGCGTAGCAGATACAATAAACATTTTCTTCTGTTCTGTAATCAGATCTGCAGATCCCAAATCCCCCTGTGCTGTGCAGACTGTAATTACAGGATATGTTAAATTTTCTTTATAGCCAGCCCTGATGGTTGTTAAGTGACCGCACCGCCCAGTACAGCACCCCTCTCTGGTCTGCTACCATTCATAATGAAAACCAGATGTTTGTTTAAAGTTAATAATCAATACAGCACTCATCCCGAGTCAAGTAGGGCTAAACATTTGCTTAGAGAAGCCATGTCAGAGCGGTGATAAGCAGGGGCTTGGTGCAGCATGCTGCTGCGGAGCCTGCTGGGGCATGAGATAAACCATTCGAATTCCAGGCAGCGAATGCTGGGGCCGGAGGGTTGATCTGAGCCTCTTTGAGTAACCAAAGCAGCTAAAATAAATGCAGCCCCAGCCAGAACAACCCCAGAAAGGCCAAAGCGTCTCTCATAAGCATATCTGAACTGAACAGGAACATGGGCAGGGGAAGAGTATGATGCTGTTGAAAGCCACAGCGCTAATAGGTGATGAGTGTCCCCGAACCACTGTAAGCAGCAGGAGCTGACAGAGAAAAGGGTGCCATCACAGCCAATGGAGGTGAAGGCTGAAGTATTCTGATCTTAAACCTCAGGGTAGGCAGTCAATTGAATAATTTACTGTTGGGTTGGGCAGTGAGATGAAGGAACAATTAGGGCAAACTTAGTGTGGCCCATATACCTTATCACAGCTGGCAAGATTTGAGCCTCCATCTCAGTGAATGGATGAGGAGCAGCAGCACTGGGAATTCTGGTGGGAACTCCAGGCGGAGGTAACTCCAGCTGATCTGCTCTGCCCAGACCTTTCCTAACCGGGTCTGAGCTGACCTATTCCAAATACAATTTGAAAATTCATACTGGGAGCTGTTGCTGCAATACTGCTCATTGTTTGCAAACAGCTGGATGGCCAGATGCTTGCTGTTTCCTGCGCTGTAGGTATAAACATCTCAAAGCAGACCGACTTACTTTGCTGTTTGCTGTTCAGCAGTCTCCTTGTCAAATGACCTCCACCACTCAGGCCAAAAGGTGAAACGATACAGTGTGATTCAGATGCCCAGCCTGCACTCCGCCCTATTATACCTCCACTCCCTTGCTCAGGATGACTAGACACCATCTTATAAGCTTAACTGGAATACCCACCACATCTCACTTCTGTATAGCAATACCATGATAAATACCAGTGATTTTGAGGGTCCTGAGACCTAGTGTTTTGCCTGATAGTGAAAAAAGAGAATTCACTTGATTGGTTTAGCCTGTCCTTTCTACCTATTTAGTACCAGAAGCTGAATGCTTGCCTACAGCCTAATCCAGTGTCAGAAGTCTCTGCTCAAATATTCTGGTGTAAAACAGACTGAAGTTTTAAATTGGAGGATTTCCCTAGGAAAAGTAACACATAAAATGACAAGAAGAAATTATGAGGAAATGTATATGACTCACAGAATCATAGAAATTTTGGTTAGAAGGGACCTCTAGAGGTCATCTAGTCCGACTTCCCATTAGAAGCAGGACTGTCATCAGCAGTGTTTCACTAAGGATATATTTCAAGGTATGAAGCATGTGTTTGCTCCATTCTTTTTTCTTTCTTTCCTCCAATTTTCCATTGTAACAGTCCTTTCAAAACCTTTTGTTTTAGTTGCATGTAATATTTACCCCCTTAAATTAATCTTAACTCACATGATTAGGCCCAATATTTTCAGTTAATGTATTTCTGCAAAATGAGCAATCCCTAAACTCTTTCTTGCTTTTCTACCCTTGATAAAAGCTTTCCTCCCTTATGTAGGACATGTACTGAACCGAGGTTCCATCTGCACTGCCTCTGGCAATTGTGAGCTGAAATGCAGTTAATAACAAGAGGATCGCAATTCATAAGGTACACAGTGATCCACACCAGCTTCACTTTTTCCTGTACAAGTATGGAAAGGGAGACACAGGACATCAGAAACATATGCCACTTCTACTGCTGTGCTGAGCTGCTAACTTCCCTTCTTCCTCAGCACAGAAATCCCCAAGTTAAAGTACTCATTTAGAGTTACCCAGAAAAGCTGAAGATAGATTTGGATCCTGTTGAAAGCCGCTGTTTTGTAGCAAGCCAGAACCAACCCTCTTGGCTTGAAAAAAAAAACACCCTCCATTCCACTTAAAACAGGTTCAGTAAGTGATCTGTGACCAAAATCAAAACCAAGTACTAAAATCTGGATGAAACTGCCTACCTCACCTCCAAATTAAATGAATCTGACCCGCACACCATGCACACCAAGGCATTCGTAGAGCTCCACAGCCCATGAATGCATCAAAAAAGGCATTTATTAAAAACCAGCCCATTTGAAGTCATAATGATGGCGAGTTTTTCTGAAGAGGATTCATCCGCATTCCCAGGTCATTCCTTGCCTATGAAGCTACAGCATCCTCCTAATACACTTCGTCACCTCTCCTTCCTTATAGGACCAGACTCCAGCATGGAAAAGCCCTGAAAGCAGAGCCCTGAGTGATAAAAAAGCAACAGCCCCAGAAGCAGTGGTCCTGGGTCCATCTCCTCAGGGCTAGTTTGCATGGCACAGGCTCCACACCACAAGCTCCTGGTTCTCTGTGTTGGCTCAGGGTCCCTCAGCAGAGTGACATTCATCTGGAGAGGGCAGGACTGGGACCGCCTTTCCCATTAGATGGCCCAGCTGCTGCATGGCCCCAGCTTTTGCCACATGTTGTCTACAGATGCCTAAAGCTCTGTTTTGTGATGCCTAATTCCCAAGCCTTGCCTGGAGCAGCCAAGTCAGCCACACCGTAACACTTTCAGAATAGCAGTCTGGTGACAGCCTTTGGGCTGGAAAAAAACACCTTTTCTTGGGACAAAAAGCCTCCAGTTTGGGTATTCCTGGGAGCTGGATGGGCACAGCGCTCCCATCACTTGCAGGAAAAAGCTGGTCACCAGTGTGACTGGATCCCACAGTATATCCTCATCTAAAATCTTCTTTTCCTAGAAGAGATACTGCCTTTTTCTTCTTTGCCTTTTCCTTCCCCCTGGCTTTGTAAGCAATCCTGTTCACTCTCCGCTGTCTTGGCACCTTCCAAGCAAAATCTGACACTGAGGAATAGATCCTCTTTTTTCTTTGAATAATAAATGGAAATACATTTTTGCTGCAGCTTTCCAATCCACACAGGCGACACTGTCAAAACGCTCTGAACTTTTTTTGGAAGCAGCAGATGACTACAGCTGGTTAGCACAATTATAGCCGTTGTGTAATGCTTGGATCCTCTGCCGTTTCATTCATTCTATTCATTAAATTCTGCATTATACTGCAGAGGAAGATGTGCCTGATGGTAAGTTTTCATTTTTTCCTATGTTGCTGTTGTTTTTCGTAGTTAAAGGGACACTGACAAGTGACACATTACTTTTTTAATGTTGTTTCAAAAGTTGTTTACCCTGTAATTTACAGTATCCTCTTAGAAGTCAGAAGAATGGAGAGCTTGAGCAATTTGGCATTTCCTCACTCTTGTATATTGACTTTGTTTGTTCACTGTGGGCTGGAGGAAGCTCAGTCACTTTCTACTTAAAGTGGTTCACCATGGACTTAAGGACAGAGGCTGCAGATTTTCAAAGCACTCACAGAGGTAGGTAAGTATTATCTGAAAGCTATCTCCTGTTTACAGGCAGGACGCAAACAGCCCTTGTAGAGATGGGGCCAGAGCTCTGCCAAGTTTTGTACAGAAGTGCCTCTGTCCCAGGCAGGGAATTTGGGAAGAAAAGAAGGACCTTCCCTAAAATATCATCCTCCAAAGCACCCATCCACCCTGGACGATTAGCAAGCCCTCCTCATCCTATCACCATAGACGTAGAGATCCTGGTACCCTAGGCAGGGGAACGTCCAGGTTGGCCCAGACATCCCATGT
>JAOEHY010030303.1:0-33767 GCA_025447955.1 Psilopsiagon aurifrons | reverse complement strand
TGTAAGGGTGGTGAGGCACTGGAATGGGCTGCCCAGGGAAGTTGTGAATGCTCCATCCCTGGCAGTGTTCAAGGCCATGTTGGACATAGCCTTGAATGATAGGGTTTAGTGTGAGGTGTCCCTGCCCATGACAAGGGGGTTGGGACTAGATGATCTTGAGGTCCTTTCCGACCGTAACTATTCTCTGATTCTGTGATTCTATATGTGATGCCATAGTGAAAGGAATAATAGAATCAACTATGGTTGTAGCAGATGCGTTATAGATAAGGAGTTTAAATGTTGCAATAAATTTCTAGCTGTGGTGCAAACTCCACTGGAGATAGTAGTAGCTAGGGAGACATTAAATATAGGAAAGTATAAATAATGAAAAACTATTTTAGATCACCTTTTTAGCTGAGATGGCATAGTTGTTTTCCTATTACTCATTCTTAAATGGACTGTTCAGTGAGGTGGAAGTTGGTGTCTTTCAGATATACATATCGAGCTGAAATTATGATGGACTGATGAGGGAATGTTAGGAATATTCTTTCATTGTCTTTTCCCTTAAATTACACTGCAGTATCTTTAATGCAAGATGTGGACGGGAGGCTGAATGAAGAGTTCAAATTCCATGTAGAAATATACTGCCTTTTTACTTGAAAATATATACCTGCCTTTTTAATCTTTTTTATTATGTATAATTCCCCTGAAGGGTAAGCAAGAGCTTGAAGCACTGGTTGAGTTTACTCATAACAGGAAAAATAGAATTATGTTGGAAATTATAAAATATAGTAATCAAATATAAGACTTTTTTGAATGTCTTTCTAAAAATAGCCCTTCTTGCAGTTGAAATTAATATCATAGCGCTTTTGCTTAGCCTAAGTAATTTTAATTAAAAGTAGATGCTGCATTATAGTATTGATATAAGAACAAAACCCTGAGCACATGTGCATTAATTAATTTAATTCATTAATTTAATTCATGCTACTGATTTTCATCTGAATCAGGATATTCTAAAACATGTAAAGTTTGATGCTCGTGGTTCTACTGTTTTCAAGTAACTATTGCCTCTTCTTCATTTCTGCAGTTTGGAATAATTCTCACTTTGTTAGTATCTTTGACAATGCTGAGATCTTTATGGAGCCATAAAATAACACAGACCTTGGTTATATAAAATATTAAATAGTGTTATGTACTTTAAGTGGAATTTCAATCTTATTTCTGTAAGCTGTGAGTTGTTTTTATATAAAGGGTGTAATTTGTTTTCCTTCAAGGTGATGTGATACATAAGCACGCAGACAGTATAACGCTTCATTCTTTTACAGAATTGCTAAAAGAGCTCTTATTCATGTATTGAGATCCTTCGTATCCCACAAAGCCAAGAGGGGTAACCTGAATGTTAGAATACCTTGCTGGTGCAGTAAGCAATTCCGGAGCTAAGGAATACATATAGGCACTGCTGTGCATATACACCACAGATGTGGTTGTCATAACTTGCTGGTGACAGTATTCTGCTGCTGCAGGCAGAGTATTTAATTTGAAATAAAAAGCTACTGATTTTAACAGCGTTTGACCCTTGTAACAGATGGGTCACTCTGAAAAGCATTCATTAAAAATGCTGGGATAATTTCAATTCAAACCAAATTTCTTTGGTCTATCACCATTCCTCTGTCTTTTTGGGGGCTGTGGGAAGTGGCATCTAATATTTCTGTGTCCTGATAACTTGGCATAAACAGCTGTATTGTGCCACTTTGCCAGTGGGGTTGCTATGAATAATCTCACTCTGCTTTAGCATTCTTGAAATAAGCAGGTAGAACTCAAGTTATGTCATTAATTTGATCCTCGTTATCCTGACATATTGTATCAAAAGATGTGTGCTTTTCTTTTCATGTATGGGCTAACTCATTCGTTTATTTGCCCACAGAGGTCTTCCGCACTTCAATTCTCCCATTTTTCACAGAAAGGAGATAAAAGGAGAGGTGTATTTTCTGGGGAGGTAGGGCATGTGGTAGAGCATCTCCTGCCTTCTCAGAGGGCTTGGTGGATTTCTAAGTGCTCAGCCTTAAATTGCATTGTCTGTCTTCTGCCTTTTTAACTCTTAATGAGCTGGAGAAGACAAGGAACTTACAGACCCATTTTGAAGCATCTCATGGGGAGAGCAAAAGTTCAAGTAAATGCCCATGAACAGAAATAACAGAAACTAGAAAGCTTAGTACTGAGGACAGAAGGGAAGAAATAAATGCAGCAAAATTACAAAGTACTCATTCAAAGGAATGTTGAGAGTTCCTTGGGGATAGAAACTGCTCGGAGATAATTAATTGCAGAGAATGAAGTGTTTGTGAGGGAGCAGATGGATTTATTATAACAGTATACAAGGGAATGAAGAATTAATCGCTTGTAGTCTTCTATAAACTCATTGTGTGCCTCAGTAAGTAAGCAAAAAAAGCAGATTTTTTTTTTTTCTCTTGAGGACACTATGTGAATAAGGGTTTCCAATTAGTTTATTTTGCAGTCTCTATGTGTTTATTACTGGAATTTTATTGTGAAAGCTGGATTCAGGTATTTCTTCTGGATTTTCTGGAGACAGTACGGCACTCATAGAGGTGGAGAGTGGATAAATAAAGAATGGAAGAAAGCTCTCTGAATGCAAATGTGGTAAGCTTCAGTGTACAAGAGATTGCTTTATACTGGACAGTAACTGACACGGGTGCAATAATAACTAGATTGAGGTGAAACTGCAAGGTAAACACAGCCTGCCATATTTCATGTTCTTTTTTTACTTTTTGAAAAAGAACTTGTAAAGAGTTGTTAAAAACAAAACAAAACAAAAAACAAAACTAAGGCAGCAGTATTTGTTCATAGTGTAAAGTAAATGACACCTTTAGATGTCTGTAATGTTGCTTTCCATTACCTACTTCATTTTGACATCCTTTGCTTTCTTCCCTGAAAAAAACCCCGCATTTAAATTTGTGATGGTGACAGAGGTGCTGTCATTTCAAAGGGATATGTATGTACTGGCTTTGACTCCTCGCATACATATACGCAGCACAAATTAGAAAATTAATCAACACTTTCCCCATCCAAGTTTTGAAAAAATGGTCTTGTGTATGTGTGGTACTTTTAAGTTGTAATAAGATGTGCAGAAGTACTGTAAGAAAAGATCATTGTAGGACTCAGAGAACAAAAAGGAGTGAGTAAATACTAAATTTATGATTATTTTTACACCCTCAAAAAGATCCTAAAACCCTTTTTTGTATGCTTAATACTAATCTAATCTTATTTCTTCTTTTGCAATTGCTGTAACCTTTTGACAGTAATTAAAACCAGGTTGTTTATTTGCTAACTGTTCTGGGTTGTAAAAATGTTTTTATCACTTGCTTTGTTTATGGACGACAAATGGGATGTGTTCAGATTTTCAACCCCTGCAGGAAGAAAAACTGAACTTTTAATTGATGCTGCTCATTAATATTTTGATGCCTTGATAGACCAGCTGGTAATTACAGACTTTTCTTATTACTCTGAACTATATTTACCAGGGATGAACCACCTGGTGCCTGCCATAATTCTACAGGAAAGGAGAAACTTAAACTAAAACCGAGCAAAATTAAATAGTAACACCTTGGGGGTTTGTTTTATTATTTTCAGGGTGCTGGGTGTACTGCACTGGTGGTAGCTGTGGTGGCAAGGAAATTAGAACTTACCAAAGCAGAAAAACATGTGCATAATTTCATGATGGACACCCAGCTAACTAAAAGAGTAAGTCACAATTTATATTCAAAACTGAAAAGGAAATGTGTATTAATCTATTTCTGCATTTGTTTTAAATAGTCTCCTGTACTATTATACTGAAATTTTTCAAGGGTGTGATTTTGCAAGGAGAAGGAATTGAATGCCTAAAGATTTTTTCTCAATTGAGGGCAAGTGAGATCTTGAAAATATGAATATGCTGTATAGAACATATTCTCTTGCAGCTGCAATATAATTGGTATAACCAATAGCTAAATGCTGTAAAACTTAAGACTTACGTTAAGCTAAAAAAGCTTCATGCCACATACGAGAATAATATGTAAATTTTTTCTAGCTAAAATAGGTGAAATGACTGATACAGGAAATACAAGCTATGAAGGATGTTCTTAAGAAAAAGACATATTCATAGATTGTGATGGAGACAGTCTTTCCCATTGCCTTTTGCACTCAACCAAGGTTCACTTCGCAGCACATAATTATTGAGGTACCTTGAACAACATTTGTGGATAATATTATTAGAAGGGAATATTTTTAAAAATCCTCAAGAAATCATTACATGCATAAAAAAATTGTATTTTTTTTCTTTTGAAATGTAACTTCAAGTATTTGAATCTAAATTATATATCATTTGAAATAGAGTAATATTTTGGAAAATGAAAGAATGTGAAAGACAGGCAATAGAACTCCTTTATTGAAATAAAACAGGTCACTTCTGAGCATACAAAAAAATTAGCAGAATCTACACAGACCTCTCAACTTATTTGATCTTCATTGTTGAGAAGAGCCAATATGGAAAGGAAGTTTCTTACCAGAGAACTCAGCAGAACTTATCCCTGCTGATGGTTGGAGAGGGATGTTGATGCCTGAGCAGGAAACCATGTCTCTGGTCCAAATGGGAAGGAGGTTGGCTGCCTAGCGCAGCTCTGTGCATCTGTGCAGTGCTGTGCTGCTACAGGTCTTCTGCTGCGGAGAACTGCGTCATGTCTTCACATGCTGTTTCCAGGATATGCTGGCAGACTGATCTCTTTGTGCTG
Organism: Psilopsiagon aurifrons; assembly: GCA_025447955.1. NCBI lineage: Eukaryota > Metazoa > Chordata > Aves > Psittaciformes > Psittacidae > Psilopsiagon > Psilopsiagon aurifrons. The sequence goes on along the minus strand of JAOEHY010030303.1, from coordinate 29,007 downwards.
GTTCCCTCATTTCTGTGCTAATCATAACTGACAGCCTGTATCTTCCCTAAGCAGTCATGTCAGGGAAAGTATAAGGATCAGAAAGTCTAGGGATGACAGTTCTTACATAGATACAAAGGTGTTTGACTTTAGTTTTCAATCTGAGCATGTTGGTTTGCACTCCTATTACAGTTAGTTAAGGCCTTGTTGATACTAAACCACAAACAGCTTGTTCATTCCTAACATGGGCACCTTTCTAGGGTAATCTGACACCTGAGTTCAAACTGTCTTTCAGGAAGGAAAAGGGTTTTGTAAAGATTTACCAGATTTTGATTCGATGTTCATTTGTGCCTTTTAAGGTTTATTTTATTCAGCTATCCTTCATATAAATCTAAATATCAGTCTAATACTGTATCCAAGTGGTGCTTGGGTAGCTTCAAACTCCTTAAACTCAGAGAACATGAAAAACAAACCTAGGGAACAAATCTGAGATGCACATCAAGTCACAAACTGGTTGTGCTTTGACCAAAGGCAGGACAAAGGTTCTCCAGCACTCCTCCAGGGACAAGGTGGGAATCTCTTGCTAGGGAGAGCTTCTATATGATGTTCTTGTGATGGCTTTCATTCAGCATTGACTTAGCTCTGATGCTGCAGTGACTGGCATGATACAAAGTTGGAAGGGAGAGAAAATATAGATGAATAATAAGGACAGTTTTCCATTGCAAGTAACTAGTTATTCTGTCTTTAATCAACATTTCATAGAATTTCTGTGGTATTCCTAGGCATTCTTGAAAATTTTTGAGGGCCTGAAGAACTGTAGTACTCTTACATTTAGCATTCTATGGAAAGCTTCATTGAAAAAAAATCAAAGGACTTATGAAACAGAACACTGGCCATATTAATTGGCGAGATCTTTTAAATCTGGGAAAATGGTAAAAAAAAAAAAGAATAAAAATATAAACAAAAAAAACCTGTATTCTAAAAGCTCTGGATATTTTAAAAGACTGTGAAATTGCTAAGTTTGCAGAGGTACTAACCATAAGTAGGAAAGTGAGAAATTTTATGATACTATTAAGCACATTTTTATTGAATTACCATAGAGATAAAGAATAAGTATTTTCTTACTGTAATTTATAATAACAAAACCACCAAACAGTGCACCCTCTTTAAAGAGGGTTTAATTATTCCACAATGCAAAGAGAGCTGGTCACAAGTTCGTAAGTAAAATGAAAATTGCTTAGCAGTCCCCTTGATCCACACTCTTTCTGCCTTCAGTGTTGCACTCCCTGTGTACCCACTTCCCACAGTTAGGCAGGGTCTTAAGTGCCTTAGAAGGAGTTTATTCTAGAAAAGAGAGAACATGAAATAATGCGACTTCTGATAGCCTGGTGGGTTTTTTTATCAAACAGGTGAAAAATGCAGCGGCCAACGTACTCAGGGAAACATGGTTAATTTATAAAAACACAAAGCTGGTTAAAAAGATAGACCATGCAAAAGTAAGGAAACATCAACGCAAATTCTTGCAAGCTATTCATCAGTAAGTACTATTTTGCTTTGCCTTTTCTCTCAAGGTTTTTGTTAGTTTTTCTTTCCTCATAGTCACTCTCAGTCTCTCTGTCTCATCCTGCTCCCTCCCGCCCTCCTTTTTCACCCCCTTTATACTTGAAATTTCTCTTGAGGTTGTTTTTTTTCACTTGAGAAACAATGATAAGGTTTCACTATGTTACCTGTTTACAAAAAAATTTAAAAGTATGCTAGTTGTGTATGACCACAGTAAATAGAACTTGTTTGTGTTGTTTTAGAAGTTTCCTGTGCTTCTTGAATTATCTAAAGCTTTGTCTTTTGCTGCTGAGAAAATCCTTTGCTGATACACATTTGCTTACAGGTAGCATGATACAAGCTACAACAGACAGAAGAAAATGAAGAAAGTTTCATTAGTAGTAGATGTTATAATAATTAATAATAAGAATGATGTGATAGAAGAGAGCCTAGGAGTAGGTATGTTTTTTTAATGAGAAGAATATGCATCAAGTGTTGTTGGACATACCTAGTGGTTGTCTCTCCATCATATATTCTCACTGCCTAAAATCAAATGTTGGTATGTCAGCTAAGATCCCTGACATGGGGAAAGTGGAAGTACATGCCAACAGTCATTATGTGAGCACCTTTGAGCACCTCTGGCAAGATTCAGAGGAGTTCTTCCCCTCTACTGAAATCTTTCAGTGTTGAAAACCTGAGAATTGTAACCAGTAGGATGATTAAGATGAATTACAGTATTGAGAAATTATGAGTATTAATCTAAAATTCATAATACATATCTGTCATGAAGCATATCAAAAACAGCAGAATTGTACAATGATTTAGTTACTTTTCCTTGGACTACATGGGGGAAAGAAAAGAGACTTTTGTTCCTAGGAACCATAGATTCTTCTTGAGGAATGGTCAGGACCCATGCCACAATTTGTCTGCTCTATTCAGTGTTCCCATCCAGACTGAGGCAACCATTTGTACAGCCTGTGCAATAAGTTCTCATGAGAAACAGGGGAGATGTAGATAAATTGAGGAAGTTTAATTTCAAACTGACATTTTGATAACTTTTCAGTGTGGGTCTGTGTCTGAGCCATCCTGTGAGGAGATACAAGGAAAGCATCCATCATGAAAAGAACACCTTTATGTCATCTTGCAGGAAAAACAGGAAGGAAAGGCCAGGTTATCATATTTCCTGTTAATAAATTTAGGCTAACAGTATCTCCATTCAGAGCAATGTTTTAAAATAATAGGTTGTTAAGCATAAGGTGTGAAGTATCCTATAAACCTTGATAAGTGTATTATGTTTAGCAAATTTACAGGATTAAATGTTACAGTACTATTGCAGAAATACTTCAAGGAATAAAAAGATTACAAAAGTCAAGTCATTTTTGTGTGGATATAAAAATGTATATTTTCCCAGTTGGTCATCCTTCTTAGCTTAAAGAGTTGGGAGGCAGAGAAGAGTAGCAGAGGTTCTGGAATAGAGGATGGCATGCCCTGTGCATCCTTTGCTGGACTTAAATCCTTGATTGCAAAGGTTATTTCTTCATATTTTAACTTTATTTATTTTGTGTGTGTGTATGTGTTTATGCATGTTCAGATAAAAGTATGCATATTCAGAGAAGAATCTAAAAAGCACAGCATGCTCTATCTGCAACTTTGTATATCATTCAAGCCCAGAAGAGCTTCAAAGGGTGTAAAATGTGTTCTGCATCTGCCTTAAAAACTCATTAATCAGGTGGGGTGAAGAAGGTGACAGCAGTGATTTTTTTTTCTAGCTGTGCCAGCCATACTTTGAACACCTATTTTAATAATGAATTTCTCTTTGTCGTTTAGTTCATTGCATCCCATTTCTAAAAATTTTGTATTTAAACAAAAACCAAACAAAAATAACAAAATGAAACCCAGCAAACAAAAAACCCCAACCAACCAAAACCAAAACCCAGACAATTTTCTAAAAATGCTGAAGAAAGAGCTATGGATTAATACATTGCTCTGGCACTTCTGCACTTTTCTCAAGTGGCTCATGATGTGTATGTCTCTTTTCCATCTTTCTGGATTCTTTGGTTTTTATTTGTCACCCTCCTTCACCATTTCAAACATTTCTCTGGAGACAGAACTAAAAGGAGTGAAGATTCAGGGGCAGTTGTATACAAGAAACCAGAGCAGATCATGGTAGCAGTCTGAAACTCACGGTCACAGCTCTAAAACTGCCTTCAGCTAGTCTGGATCTTTTTTTGCTTCTCATGTACTCTAAATCTGATGATGTGTGAAATCATCACTCTAAATGATAGTATCGAAAAGCACTCTGTGTATTGAATGAATAAAAATATCTACAGATGATAGTTAATGGGAAGGCTTGAAGCTGTTGGAGGATTCTTCATCATGAATGGAAGTGAGTTAGACTCCACCTCAGGCAGTTTCTGATTGAAAGAAGTAACAACTCCTTAGGACTCCTACCTGATGAATTGAGCTCGCTGTGCTCATTTGGTTGTTTTAGTATATTTTACAGTTTGTTTTCTTTTGTTTTGTCTTTTTATTTCAACAAAATGAAAATAGAGCTCGGAAGTAAGTTGTATAAGCTGTTCCTTTCTAAATTTGCAGAATTTACCACTGTCTGCATGCAAAAAATAGAGTATTTGTGAACTTCAGAGGTCTGATTGCTGCCATGGACACGTGATCCAGAACCATGATCTTTTGCTGTGATAAGTGAAGTTTCGTATTAAGATGTTTCATATTTTCTTTTAATGAATTTAGGAACAAAATTCTGACAGTTTTTTTTTAAATCCAGCTGCTGAAGCTAAAGACTTGCCATTACTCAAAGGTACAGTTTTTACAGTCTGTGATAGGTATTGGGTTGGTTATCATGAGGAATTACCATGTTGGTGTCAGCTTGCACTTGTGTTGCTACAATAACAATGGATTTCTTGGTATTTTAAAATTAAAATACTAACGGGCAAACAGATGAGTGAATTAATGCTGAGAAAGGCAGAAAACACATATTCTGTGAATTATTTGCGAGATGCTCACCTAAACACTAGGGTTACCAATCTCCAGTCAAATCATTCATGCTTACCTTTGAGTATTTATTCAGCTGTGAGATTGTAATGATTTAACTCCATTACTTTTAGACTCCTCCATATTTTGTACTCTTATGAAAGCTCCAGTTTATAGACACTGAAAGCACCACTCTCGCAATGTGCATTTATGTTGTACTCTGAAGGATACCTCCAGGGGAAGCAGTAACAAGCTGCTGGAATGTCAATTTTATATGAACAATTGATTTCTAGCTTTTAAAGTGTTATTTCCATGTGTTTAAAAAGATATTCCACTCTTCACAACTACATTTCTCATGGTGGTTAGCTTAGATAAGAAAGGAAATGCCCCGTAACTTAAGATGTGAAAATAAACTTTCTGATTTTGGGATATCTCCAAGAAGACTTTCTTTAAACTGGCTTTCAAAGTGGCACCATGCCTGAGAAATAGGCAGATTATGCATGAGCAAGCCACCTGCCACAAAATGCTGCCAAAATTATTTTCACTTGGCAGCTAAACAAATGGTTAGCTTGCTTGGCCCGTGAGATACTAGTAGACTAGTATCTTAACACACATTGTTTAAATATTTTTTATGCTCTTTTTGCAAACTGCTATTTCCTGCTTAGAACATCCACCATAAAACTCATTGAAAGTCCCAAGTGTTTCTCTGCTGGGAAATGGTGAATAATAAACTTGTATTTAAGGAAGAAATTTCTTATTTGTGAAAACCATATCTACAAACCACTCCTTGGGAAGTTAATCTGAAAAACATGAACTTTGTTTTTATAGAACAGAATAAAAAAGTCATATATATGCCTTTCAAGGAATGTACATGAATAATTATAATGCACTATATATTCAAAAAAAGATAAAATACACCTTTGCTGCTTTTTTCATTATTTTTCAATGCTGTAGTTTAAATAATGCATTGAAAAGGAATGTATCATGTAAGTTCAAAATGTAATTGTATTTAGATTCACATATTGTGTGAGAAAAATCAAGTGTATTGGCAAGTATGTTGGTTATTTAGCTGCTGGTCAGATAGAAGTTCTGTTTAAAGTAATGAGAAACTCACTTATCACTGTATTTCCATCAGGTTCAAACACCTGCTAACCCAATCCATTTCCGACAGAACAGGGGTAATACCTGTATCTAGTCATGTAGGCATGGGAAGATTCTTGTTTGCTACAACATAAATGACAAAAAACAGTTTTCTATGTTTCTTCCTATATCTACTTGTCATGATACTGAGGCTTCGAGGAATGTTACGGCTTTCTTATAGCGTGGATAAACTGTTATCTCACTTTTTTGAATTCAACTTTGACTATGGCAAATGGTATTCTCAAGAACATCACATTTCCTTGCTCTTTCTTTATTTGCGATGTTGAAGAAGCATGCTTCCCATTGTAGCAGGCACATGACCAATTCTGACTTTACACAAAGTACTCAAGGCATTGTCCATGCAGTTGTTTGCTCCCTTAAGTTTTGTGCATGCCTTTTAGAAACATTAATATGACCACTTGCACAAAACAAACTGACTTAAAATTCCACTTTTTAGATTAAGAAGTGTAAAAATGGAACAAAGAAAACTGAATGATCAAGCCAACACTTTGGTGGACCTAGCAAAGGTTAGTGGGCAATTTCTGTTGTTTTAGCTTTCATTCTTTCAAACTGGAGAGTTTGTAAGTGAAAATGTTATACATAATACTTGCAAATATTTTTAACAAATTTGCTATTTGTAGAAAATGAAAATATGTGTGTGTTTTGGTGGTAAAACGGACTGAATGAAACATCTTTTTTATGGCTCTGACCAAATTTTGAATGCACCTTTTTTTATATATATATATATTTTTTTTTTTTACATTTGAAAATGATTTCACTCTTGAGAGACTGATCTTGAGAGCTCCTGAAGTGGCTGCAGTGGTCGTGGTGAATGATGAACTGTGAGGGGGATTGTAGTAGTGTAGTGCTGCACAGTAAAGAGATTTCCCACGCAGTGAGAGTAACTGTGCTGTGAGAGAGGATAGTACACAGGCTTTCAGGCAGACTGGGATTAGAAATTCTGATCTTGTGTTCTGCTTGTCTTATGCAGCAGTGTCTTTAGATAAATAAATTTTGGTCTGCATTTGTGTAAGTTTTTGTAATGAATAATAGCTGCCAAAAAAAAAGAGGCTATTCAGTTGCAAACTGTCCTTCTACTGTTGCTGGTATTTCTCATTAATAGTAAGTACATAGTTAGAGGGCTGAGGTGGTGGCATTGAAGTTTTCACATTAGACCTCAGTATTTGAGAGTTACTTTGATCACAATTTGGGGCTATATTAGAGGCATTAATGGTCCTTTCCTAAGGGCTTCTTGTACACCTCATCATGTAACTTAAACCTCTCCTCAGTTAAAATGCATCAAAACAAAGATTAAATTCTTCAGTGTTCATTCCCATTTTGCTTTAGAGAACCACCTGGCATCTTCAGTTACTGGAAATACATTTCAGTCTAGTGCTTCTGGCGGCTGATAAGGGCTTCTCAGATACTATTTAACATAGACTGGTTTGTTTTCAAGGGTTGTGCTAATATCTTGAAATAGGGGGCAGGGAAATGGGTTATCGACACTCATCTAATACTGAAGTGCTTTACACTTCAGGCTGAGTCATTCAATTAATTTTCATTACCTTAGGGTGATTTATAAACTTCAACTAGTATTTCTACTGACTTACATCCCGGTTTTGACTCTAGTTTAAGTCTAATCTGAAGTCTTAGTCTATCAGGGAGAAATTCAGTAATTATTTTTAATGAGTTTCAAGTCTGTAGAAATAACAGATTTCATCACAACAGATCACATTCTTACTGACCACTATAGTGATTTAACTTACACCCTATATGCTTGCTAAAATCAAACACTGTTTTGTAAAGGGTGGATGTATTGGTGAATGTGGAAGCAGGGAAGAATGAAGTTGAAGTTTGCCTCCATACACTGCATTTCAAAACCAGCCCACCCAACTACTATTACTACAGCCAGTTCAGGAGTACCTGTTTAAGGAGAAATCAGGTAGACATTTGTGTACTGCTTAGACGAATGAGGATGTTGAAAATCAGAGGAAATGCAGAAGAGACAAGGATGGACCACAACTTCGGAGCCTTCAGTCTCTGGGTGTCTTACACAGCTTATTGTTAACGAGGAACATTTGTTTGCAGACAAATGCATGATGCGTTTCTAAGCACCTGTCCTTCCAAGAAAGGCCTGGTCTTTTGAATAATTCATTTATACTGTAACAACTAAAGTGCTACTCAAAGCACGTTACATTTAGTAAATTTAGTAGAAAGTTTATCGTGAATCTACAAGGAAAATTACTTTTTTTTTTTTGTCAAGTTCAGAAGCATTTGCAAACCCTTTTAGAGTCTTGCTGTTCAGTGAAATATTTGCAAGGTCTCTCTAAACCTTTGCTTATATCCTTCTACTTTCAGACTCAAAACATCATGTATGACATGATTTCTGACTTAAATGAAAGAAGCGAAGATTTTGAGAAGAGAATTGTTACACTGGAAACTAAACTGGAAACTTTAATTGGTAACATCCAAGCTCTCCCTGGACTAATTAGCCAGACAATCAGCCAGCAGCAGAGGGATTTCCTGGAGGCTCAGATACAAAATTACGATAAGCATGTTGCCTACAGTGATGAACGATCACGATCTTTGTCAAGAAGAAGGAGATCATCCTCTACAGCACCACCAACTTCATCAGAGAGTAGCTAGAAGAGAATAAGTTAACCACAAAATAAAGACTTTTTTGCCATCATATGGTCAATATTTTAGCTTTTATTGTAAAGCCCTATGGTTCTAACCAGTGTTATCTGGGTTCTGATGTCAGAATCCTGGAAACCTGAACATGTTTTAGGCCAAAATGAGTTGAAAACTCTTCTTTTTTCCCTCCTCCTCCTGTCAGATGCACAGTGAACACACCTATTCCTGCTATATTAGATTGTTCCTTATATAATTTCGCTATCTTTTTAATCCTGCACTTCACATTTTACTACTACAGTAAAATTTATATAATAAAAAGGTTAGTTTCTGCACATAGTTGCTTGGTTACTGGGACTTAATTGAAAAAGGCTCACTATCAAAAGGCCTAATTATCAGCTTTCAGGAAGCAAAATTGAAGCTTGATAAATATTTCTCAGTATGAAAACTAATTCGCTAAACTTTGCTTGCAGTGGAGGTGGGAAAAAATCAATATTAATCTGTCCTGTACACATATAGTCATTTTAAAAGGTCACTGATAACTTCGATTTCTGAAGTAAAAATATAGTTTATCCTAAAAAATAAGGTATGAAGTATGCTATGGTTTTTTTAAGTTATCATAGGGCTTTTGTTTAACATGCATTTGTACACACACAGATAATATATACATTGGTATACTTATGTACAAAAAATTATTTATGCAATGCCCATAACAAAGATCTTTTAAACTGGATATTTCTAAACATAGTGGCATGCAAAAATGACAGATGAACTCCTTTGCATTTATTCAGTCTTATGCCAGGTAAGTATGGCCAGACAGAAGCATCACTTTCAAAGTAGAAGGCTCCCATTCATGCTGTTTGGCTCTTGAAAGTGTTCGGTTGCACCTTTCTCCACTCCATTTTTCGTGTGTAATGTTTCTGGAATGAATGACTGATAGAAAGAGTTACAGTATACACAGCTGTGTGACAGCAGCATATTGTTTTATATACATTGTATTTGGATAGTCCCCATGATTTCTGCTATGCAGTCAAGCTTAGCAAGACACTTCTAGCCATATTTCCAATAGCTGTTATAAGAAGAACTGCTGTAGATTGGATTTTAACAGTGGATTTAAACCTGTGGGATTTTATTTCCACACACAAATAATGAGGTATCCTCTTTTCTTCAACAAACTCACAAATGCGCACATTTGTGAAAAAGATCTGGCTGACATTTCATCTAATTCGTATTCCGGAGTAGCAAAACTAGGCAAGCTTAAATGTTCAGCATATGCAAATTGCATTCACAGTTCCTAGTTATAAACAGGAAATTACTTGACTTTATGACATATTTTATAGTACTTGCTACTTATGAAATATACTAGTCTTGTCCTCCCCCCAATTTACAGACAAGAGTGATAAGGACTTTTCAGATACTATTTAATATAGACTATTTTGCTTTTAAGGGTAATGCTAGCATGTTAGCTCTACTAAGAAAAACAAGTAGCTTGTCTGACTTCCTCCAAGGAGTACTGTGTCTGCTTAGAACTAACTCTATGAGATATTGTGAGTTCTGGTCTGTAGCAACGGGTAGGGAAAACAGCAATGCAGAAGGTCAGGGCTGAGCCATGCCGGAGAAGCGAGAAGAGCTGTTCTCCACAAAACTCAAGCCAAACATATAATCTGAAAAACAGCAGACACTTTAGGCCTATTTAAAATAAAGGATCTGCACTTTTTTGGAGTAAAAGTTGTAACAGATGAATATACATTATATCCAGAGGCTTTGCTTTCTTATGAAGAGAAGAGTTACCCCAACACTTTTTTATGTCCTTGAGAGAGATGATGACTTTGCAGTACTTTTCCCACTAGGTAAGCAGGACAGTTGGATGCCCTTGGAGTGCCTTGTTTACAGTATGTGGTATTTTGTGGCAGGAAATAATAAGCAGTATGCAGAGTGTTTGAAGTTCTGCTTTTGTTTTTATGAAGTTCATTTCCAAAGAAAAAGATGGATATTATATAGTACTAATACTGTGCTAGCCCAGCCCTAAACTGCATGAGATTTTGAGTGGTCATGAGGCCACCTGCCTTACACTGTCAGCAGGATTAGAAGTAATGATTAATAATATTGGGATTTAATAGCCATGTTTCAGAATTCTTTTTCTGAAGACTTTTTTGGGGGTTTTGTTCATTCTTCCATTGTTTGTATTTAATTTAGAATTTTTTTTCCTGTCATTGAATGTGAAATGCACTTGCAGTAGCTTCAATACATTCTTTTTGTCCTGTCAGCTTGAACTATCTCTTTCATTGTTTACATCTTTTCTGTAAGACCTATTTTTTAACTGTGGTTTTAAATAATTGAAAATTCTTGTCAATATGTTGCAGTTAAGGTTGAAGATATGAAGGAGAAATGGTCTTCTTTGAGCCATTGACTTCTTTTACACAGTAGGATGGGAGCCTGAACCCACGAAACCTTGCAGCAGCTTTATGCAAGCAGGGCTTTGAGAAGAGATTCAGGAGAGCACAAAGCATATGGGTGTGATTTTATTACTCCTGTTACAAAAGTCATTTTAATCTTTCGATATTTGAGTTTTGTAATACCACAAATTCCATTACTGATTTTTTTATTTTCAAAGCTTGAGCTCCTTCACTATGTTCAGTGTATGAGATCACCAAAAGGAAAAAGTCGCACTAGGACAAATCCCTGAAACTTCTTGTGTAGTTGAATGTAGATTTTTCTTTGAAAGGTTGTTTAAAAATATCAAGGAATCTTTCCTGAAGCATGTGCCTTGTTTACCGTGTTACAGTTGAAAAGCTTCATGTGCCTCTTGCTTTATTTTCACTTACAGGAAGATTCAGCTTTTGGTTGCTATTGGGCTGCTTTACACTGCATTCCAGATATCAATTCCATTTAATAGTTACTATGCGTCTTGTTGCTAATCACTGTATTTTTAACGACACCTAGCCAATATATCTTCCTTGAAAGGGCTGAAAGCTAAGATTGCCAACAGGCCTATTCACCATGCTTAAAAGTAAGTACATTGATTTAAACAGTAGCTTTTAGTTACATTTAAGTTTCACATTAAATTTTTACATTAAAGCAGTCAGATAAAGAGGGGAAAGGAGCAAAGAGCTAGCACTGCTGTATCTCACTTTCAGAAAACTACCCCGCATCAGAATGTCTAAAGGCTGATAGAAGACATCTGTAGCACCGAAAGAGCACTGCCGTATCCGTACAGATCTGAGGTGAACCTTACATGCATTCAGAGCCAACCATTTTTGCGGAACTTTATTGATGCGTAAGAAAATTAACGTGCTGTCAATCAGGGGTTATTAATCTCATCCTATACCTGTCACCAAAAGTGCAGAGAAGACTGAGCAATAAAGTCTGGTAGCTTTTTTTCTCCAAACTCTGTAATGAGTACCTATGAGGATTTTTGCTATCTCCATGACTGAGAGCATAAAGAAAAAGATATGCTTAGGAGATACTTCGCAGTCAACTGCACAGAAGCATGGCTCTGACCCACCTGAGTGCCTTACGATCTGCATGTCATCTCTGGTCCACAAGTTTCATTCACTCTATTAGCACAGCACTGAGCAAATAAGCACCTCTGAAGAACAGCCTGATGTGCAAGATGATTGCAATGTACAGGAAGAGTTGTGCTAATTGATGCAGTCTTCTTTAAGAATCGTGGCTTAGCATAGCACCAAGCCTAATGCAGACACTTGAGTCCCTGCCATATTGCTTGTATGGCAATTCATTCCTGAGCATGAGAGTTCTGAAGACATCCCCAGGGCTCTAAGCAAGCCACCTAGCTTCGTTAGCTTCCTTTAAAACAGAGTTTGCCTAAATATGGTGAACAAGTGTACTACATTACCTGTGGTTTTACCACAGTGTGAAATCCCCTCCTGCTGCTGGCTCAGCTCCCACACGTGGAGATCTGCAGTTACTTTAGGTAGCTCTCTGTGGCTGCTCCCATGGATGTGCCAAAAAATGTCTCTGCCCATCAAATGTGGCAAAGGTTGTACTCTGCTAACCATTCTCCTGTACAGCAGCCCCTCTAACACCTCTTACTGTCTCCTCAGCAAACTATCCACTGTCACGGAGGGAAAGAAGCAGCTTTCCTGTTATTTCCTGAGGTACTTTTGAAGATGATGCAAGAATAGCTGGAAGGTTTTCTGTTATTGCAGACTTTTTAGCTACAGTCTATGCACAGAGGAAGCTAATCAAGTATCAAATGTGCAGTTTTAGGAAATTATGCCATACTAAATTTCTGTTGTCAAGTGCATGAAACAAAACATAAAAATTGTATGTAAGAAATAGAATGCTTTTAGAGGTTGCAGAGTTATATTCACTGCCTAGCTCTACTCTTTTCACCAGATTATAAAATTTATTCAGTGATTCAGCTATATTTATTTTCAATTCGAAGCAGTTACTATAATACAGCGGTATGAAATAAATGCATTTCCATAATTAAAGATATCCTTTGCTGCTGAAGGGAAATAGAAGAAAGACGAGCAAGTACTAGGTAGACTTTCCAAATAAGTCTTGCCATAAATTTCACAGAGCTAGAACTAGGACAGATAGAGGGCTTGATCCTCAGCTGGCATACCCTGTGGACTCTCCATCAGTGGTCAGTGGGTACAGCTGAATTGTCCATTAGAAGCCATGTCCACATCTGCCGTGGAGAAGACATGGGCCATCTCTGCAGTGTAGGAACGGTCTGGCATCATCTGGTGGCATCATGACGACCACTGTCCTACACTTTACCCATGTAAACACCTACTTTCCCTTTAAAGTAGATGACCAGAATAGCTTTCTGCTCAAAGCTTCCAATGAATGCATAAAATATTCAAAGAAAAATAGATTAAAAAAAAAAGAAAAACAAAGGAAAAATAATGCAGCTAGCTAGTCTGCCACAATAAAAAATACTTGCTTTTAACTGCATAACATTTGCCTTTTTTCCTCCTCATTGAAAAGATTATTTTTTTTTTAAATAAATAAAAAGAACAGAACTGTCGTGGATTGCAGATTGGCAAAGTCTCTCTTCTTTTTAAAGCTGTCTCCACTGTTCCCCCTTCCCTTTTCATCTTTGCTTAGTGCATGCAAAAAAGATGTTGTCAGATACAGAGGCTTTTGTAACCTTCTACGTTGGTGGAGAGAATGCTTCTTACATGTGCATGAAATGGCCAGGTACTAGCTGGGGGTATTTGAAAGCATAATTCAGGACAAGAAGTTACACCTGCCTTGACTCATGCTATTTGCCCTCAAAAGAGCTACAGAACAGCACACCTCTTATTGCTCCACAGATTGTTTTACAGTGGTTTGAGCAGTTGTGCTCAATTAAGCTGAATGCATGGTAAATATGGAGAGCACCACGGCACCTTGTACTTGGGTGCAGAGCAACTGCACAAAGGAGCCCATTAAAGGACATGATGATTTTGGTCTTGTGAATGAATACTATCTATCTCCTTGCTCTGTTTAATTCACATGAACTGAACCACAACCTTTGCTGAAGCTGCTCTAAGTCATTTCCAAGATGGCAATCAGAAAATCTTGATGGAAAATAAATAAATTTCTGTTGCAGGTATTTCTGCTAGATTACTCTTCAAAGGAAGGGAAGTCACTGTGAGCAATAAAGTTATCTATCCAAAGTAATTATAGAAAATGTCACTCTTTTCCCTAAGTCTTGATTTCTAACCCCGAGGGATGAATGTACATTATCTACACCTGGAGTGGTGTGGAAGTATTTTTTAGGAAAAACGCTGAATTAACCCAAAATTTTTTTCACTTCTGCATGATCATTTAGTTCAGCTGTCTAGTTTTGTGTATGTGCTCAGATAACGCAAATCTAAATATACTTAGAGCAAGAACTGGCAGACAGATTTATTTGCCTACTCTTTTCCAGGTGCAAGATGTTATAACTCCCCTGTGAAATGGTGCCTCATCCTTGAAAGCAGAAAGGCTAGGCTCAAATTCCGACAGAAAGCACGTTTCTTTGCAGCCTCTTCCTTATCTTATTGGCTGGGAGAAAGTCCTGGCAAATTAGTGTTTTGCTCCTTCCTCTTTGGAATCAGAGACAGTCTGAACTTCTGCAGCAGGCAACACTGTGAAAGTGTAATATTAAAAAAAAATTGAAACTGTTTCCTGCAGGATTTTGAAGCAAATCAGACAGAGTAAGACAATCCTGCAAGATCCAGGAACACTTTGAGAACTAGCGCAGATGTTAAAGCCTCTTGTGTAGTTAGTCCTGGGCTTTTTCTATCCCCAGACCTTGATTTTGCAGGAAAAAAAGAAAAATAAAAGGCGTGTAACATTTGTAAAGAGAAAGCAAATTGCTTTTAAAATTACACAACAGAAAGAATGACTAAATATTGGAGTGGGTTTTCTGACCCCAGAAATAATGGAATGATTCTGTGCCTTAGAGATTCAGTCCGTAGGTAACCAGCAGGGAAACAGAAATGATGGATTGCGGCAGAGCAACTGATGTCATCTATCTGGACTTATGCAAAGTGTTTGACACTATCCTGCTTGACATACTTGTCTCTAAATTGGAAAGACATAAATCTGACAGATGGACCACTCAGTGGAAAAAGAATTGGCTGCTTGGTAGCACGCAAAGAGTTGCAGTCATCAGTTCAATGTCCAATTGGAGCTTGCTGACAAGTGTTGTCCCTCAAGAGGTTGGTATTGGGTCTGATCCTATACAACATCTTTGTCAGCAACATGGACAGTGGGTTGAGTGCACCCTTAGCAAGTTTGTCTATGACATCAAGATGTGTGGTGCATTCGACATGCTGGAAGGAAGGAAAAGCAATCCAGAAGGATGTTCACACGCTTGAGAGGTGGGCCAGTGACAGCCTCAGGAAGTTCAAGAAACCGATGTGCAAGTTCCTATACCTGGGTTAGGGCAATCCCAGGCACAGCTACAGATTGGGCAGAGAAGGGTTTCAGATCAGCCCTGCAGAGAAGGACTTGAGGATGTTGACTGATGAGAAATTAAACATGACCCAGCTTCAGTGTGTGCTCAAAGCCAGAAACCAAACGTATCCCAGGCTGCATCAAAAGGAACATGACCAGCAGGTTGAAGAAGGTCATTCTGCCTCTCTAATTGGCTCTTGTGAGAACCCACTTGGAGTAGAGGGGCAGTTCTGGGGTCCTCAAAATAAAAAGGACATGGAGCTATAGGAGCCAGTCCAAAAGAGAGCCATGAGGAGGATAAGGTAGGTGGAGCAATCTCCTACGAAGACAGGCTTAGAAAGTTGTGACTGTTCATCCTGGAGAAGAGAAGCCACACGGAGGCCTCATAGCAGCCTTCCAGCATCTGAGGGGGCCTAGAAGGATGCCGGAGAGGAACTCTTTGTCAGGGACTGTAGCAATAGAACAAGGGGTAACTTGTTCAGTCTTAAACAGGGAGATTTATGGTTAGATGTAACAAAGAAGTTTTTCACAGTGATGGTGATGATATACTGCAACAGGTTGCCCAGCGAAGCTGTGGCTGCTCCATCTGTGGACAATTGAGATGGGGCCTTGAAAAAATTGGTCTAGTGTGAGGCATCAGTCTCCATGGCAGGGGGTTGGAACAGAGTGTTCTTTCAGGTGCTTTCAGACCCTAATAAGTCTTTGATTTTATGATTCTGTCATCTTTTTATAATGAGTTAGTTCTGTTATTTTCCAAGAATTGAATCCCAAAGCAAAGTCTGAGTACTCCACTGGACACCTTGACTATTTGGAGAGGAGTTATGTAAAATACCGTAATTCTTTTGAGAGCCCTTGTTCTAGAATATTAAGAAAAATATTTTTTTAAATTTCATTTCCCGTCAGTTACATTGGGTCTTTTTAAACTCTCTATGAATAACACAGACATTTCTATAGTAGACTCACACACACATAAAATGCTAGTAGAAAACTTAGTTACATGCTAAATAACGTAGAGCTAAACTAGCAGTGTTCTTTCTGTTCAATTTTTGCTTTAAACATTACAGTATTTAATGATACGTAAAAAGCTGTAAGTGATTAATTTTACGTTAAATTCATTTCAGATGCAATTTGTAGCACACAACCATTTGGATGTTAATCAGTCACTTAAAAAGGATTGCATGAGGATATCCTTCTGAAATAATTACACAACATCACTGTTTTCAACTATACTCCGAAAGAAGTACGTGGAATAAGTTGACATGTTATGCTTCTCCCTTCATTCATATTTGCATTATTTCAATATTCCTTGAATTACTGGCAAGGGTTGAGCACTGTGGTTTGAAGAAAAAGTCAGCGCTGAGTTATATAATTTGTTTAAAATATGGATACTTGTTTCAAACCTTGTGCAAAAAATGGATCCTGCTTCACTTTGATGATTGGTTTTCTTCTAGACTTTCACATTTTTGTCATTAGTATTTTCTTCAAGTAGTGACAAATAGTTACAAGTCTTACATAGGCACGAGTGGCACCTGAACTTGACCTGATCTGGAGTCTAGTTTTCGTTACTCAACACCTGTCTTCCTCCCAGCCAAGGAAGTTCAAAATTCAATGGACTCCAGAAATTTCATATCCATCGAACTTTGGCCAGTTCTTATCAATTCTGTAACAAAGACAGCTAGATGAAAAATATCCAGTATGCCAATACAATGGACAAGGGATAGAATTACAGAAAGGTTAAAAAGGTGATCATTAAAACCAAAGCCACAAAACAGCCCACAGCAGTATTTTTTAATAAAAATTAGTCTAGATTAATGACAACCTTATAAAAAGATTTCGAATTTTTTAAACGAAGCTCATTAGTTATTTAATGGGATCAGAAGAAAGTAGTACTACATTTCACCTGCTAGATGTGGGCTGAGATCCAGTGCTCTTTCAGCTGTAGCAGCTGAAGCCTTCCAGCTCTGGAAAAATGTACTGGTTTCTGTAAAATAGTTTATTTTATTCATAATGAACAACATTGTCCATTCTCAGCTGTGCTGGGAGTATAGTGAACACAACTACAGTCAGACATCTATCACTGAACTTCTTTACTACTCTCTGAACACTTGCTAACTAGAAATCCACAAACAGTTTTTATCAACTTTTGAGAAAGTAATGTTGGGAGAGAATACTGGCACATCAATTAGCTGGCACCCTATATAGGCGTGATTAATTGAGGGCCCTGTCATGTTATAAACAAAGAGAATGCAGCTGTTCTCTGACTCTCGTGCCGAGAAAATAAGTAAAAAATTAATGGAGAATGCTACACCCAAAGTAAATTTTTACATATATAAGCAAACATATATAAATCAGTAAAGGAATAGTTTTAATTTAACATTTAACTTTCTGAAGAACCTATTGTTGTAAGATTATCACCCTTCCATTGCGATATAAAATCTTCTGGGCTAGCATTAACCATCTCTTGCTTCCTGTGCAAACTGAACATATTCACACATTAGACCTTCATGACCTGTTATGTCTTCCAAAGGAAAAAAGGTATTTGGCCACATATTTTTTCCCTAGGAGAACAGAAGGGAATTCCACCTCTATTGCAGCTTCTAGCAAATAACAGCCACCAAGGAAAAGAAATCAAAGCAGTGGCTGTTCTGTGGGGTTGCAGCAGGGGATGGAACATAGGTCCGGCCACCTTGCTGTTGCTATCCTGGCACCTCGGAAACCATTTAATTACAGGAGTCTCAAACACAAGTGAAATTGTTCGGCAACACATCAGCTTTTAACAATTTGGTCTGTAGGAGAAAGAAGATAAACCAAAAAATAAATGAAGACTTTCAAATGTATTCATAATAAAGTTGTTCCACAGTATAATGGTAAGTGTCGAGGTGTTCCTGGAGATGCTGGTTCAGTCCCTGCTTTGCAGCACACGTAAGGCTAGCATTTTCCTACAAATCAAATGGTGATAGTTTATAATTTAGTAGTGGTTTAAGCCTAGCAGGTAACTCAGAATCACACAGCTGCTTACTCACTCTCCCCTTTCTTCCCTCTCCCCCCTGCTCCCAGAGGGACGTGGAGGAGAATCAAAAGAATGAAAACCCCACGGGCTGAGATAAGAACAGTCCAGTAACTAAGGTGTAACACAAAACTACTACTGCTGCCACCAATAATAATGAGAAGGAAAATAACAAGGGAAGAGAATACAGTTGCTCACCACCTGCCAACTGATTAATAGCCCAATTCAACCAGTGACCTGGGTGTTTCGGTTAACTCTCCCCATTTTATATAATTGTCATGATGTGCTGTCGTATGGAATACCCCTTTAGCTAGTTTGGGTCAGGTGTCCCGTCTCTGCTTCTTCCCAGCTTCATGTGCCACACCTCACTGGCAGAGCATGAAATTGAAAAATCCTTGATCGCGGTGTTATTAAACAGCTAAAAACAGCACTGTCTCCAAGCTGAAAGTAAAAAAGCACTGCACTGCCTGACAGGAAGGAGAAAAATGACTCTAACGCTGAACCCAGGACAACTTCTCTTAGACGCATTACAGCCACTTGCTCATTTGCAACTCAGCAGACGTTTCCTTCACTTTCCAAGTCATGAAAGAGAATAATACTTCTTCCATTAAATAATCTGTCCTCAATGACAAAACTAATGTTCAAACACATTTCGCCATCTTCCGTCTACAAAGCATGGGCCCCATCCCAAGCCACAGTTTGTTAGACAGACACAGTGTCAGTCAGTATTTAATTCTAGGTGGAAAGGCAGGGTAGCATCTGTAGACAAAATCACATCCATAATAGAAACTTGCAATTATTACTCATTTGTTCTTAGCTGTAGATCAGTTGTGACATGCATTGAACTTCTGTTTTGAGAAGGAAAGCAAATGGCAGTGCTATTGGAACCATCAGATATTTCTAGGGGTGATAGAACACTGCTTACAAAGCACAAATATGCTAAGCATTATTTTCCTTCCCCCCTACAACAGTTACTAACTTACTTCATCAGTTATGTCACTTTTTAAAAACCCAGAGTCTTTCAATTGTGTAACACCTCTTTTTACAGTCAAGTACAGCTTAGAGTACTTTTTTCCCTTAAGGTACACTTTGTGGAAATGCTCACATATTATTCATTTCCCACCTCATTTCAGTAACAGCAGATTTCTTCCCTGGATTTTTTTTGTACAAATCTGTTCATCTTTGCAGAAACCTTATTCACTCTGCTTCAACTCAACATCTGTGAGAGCACTAAACATCATATTGAAGCAACAGGCTACTGAAATGAACAGGTGTGATCATTTGTAAGAACCCATCCTCATATCGTTGAAAGTATGTGCTCCCTTCTCTGTTATATTTTCATTATTACTAGTACTTTAGATGATCTATAATGAGAGTAGGGCCAGTTTCTTCTGATTAGCAAAGATTTGAGTTGTCTTATGTATTGGGTTTCACTGCATGCACTGAGACGATCTCTACCCATTCCCAAAGGCACCTAAGTCTATACTTGTTTAAAATCGTGGGTTGAATCATCCACCAAGCTCACAATATGGAAATGTGGCAGAATCTGTAGGTTTCCATGGAGACTGGACTCGATGTTCATAGACCACCTGCTGCTCTACCAGTATTTCTGCCAACTAGCTCTTGGCAGCTCCCTGCTAATCACATGGAATCTGCATATCCTATTTCGAAAAGACATAGCCTTTCAGATACATTGCTTCAAACCCTTGACAACCCAACTTCATCAGTCACAGTTACACTTGATAAACAAGGAAATGCACAACTCTCGCATGTCCAAACCTTTTGTTATGCCAGATGCTGCCTTTTTTATAAAAATCTTTATAGAGAGAGCCAATATGTCAGCGTATCATTTTGTTAGTACCACTTTTGCCCTCTATCTTGGCCTCTGGCCCAAGATATCTTTGGCCCACAGTAAACTCTTTAACCCTAAGTGATAGTGCAAAAAAAAAATCGGAACTGTTTTACTAAAGCTTTGGATTTCTGTGCTGCTCTTTCTGAGGTTCCCTGTTCAGTTTTAATTTTATGTTGGCTTTCAAGTTTTTTGTTGGTTTTGGAGTTTGACTACAAATCCACTGCCTCTTTCTTGGCCATGGCAACTAACTGGAAATGGTACCAAATACCATACTCATTTAAAGACTGCTGTCTATCGTAAAATTAAGAAAGCTAAATAAAAATCTAAGAATGTAGACAACCAGTTTTCAAGAATTAAGATTAAAAAAAAGATCTTTCTAAAATTTATTTATCTGAATATGTCATCTTAAGGTTACTGCAAGAAAGGCAGTGTATGACTCCAGACCAGAGGTCTCATTTAAAAAATCCAAATCCACAAATCCCCACCACTAACGACAACGAGACACACAAAAACGCTCCAGCTTTCTTTCAGACATAACACTCCACACTCTACGTATGAATCACAGAGTCACAGTTAAGCAGTTCTGTGAGTGGAGAGACTACAGACTGGCTGACCCACAAACCCTAGCCAAGGATCCAGGTTTTGTGGCATGGATGCTGAAGTGCCACTGCCCTGCCACCAGCAGTATTGTAATAGATCCTCTTTCCTGAGCTAGAGGTTTTTTAAAAAATTCTGGGTTTACTCTTCGTTTTGACATCTTCATTGAATATTTTCTGAAGTTAGCCTAATCTTTCAAGAACAAAGAAGGCACTGATTGATTTCATAAGCCTGCATGCCACAATGCTTTATGAAGCAGTGTTGTAGGTCAAAGCACTATATACTCCCAGATGTAGTAATCTCTACCAAAACTAGCTAGCCAGCTCACTACTGCACAGTTATTGCTAACACATAACAGGAAATCACTTCCTGAGTGAGACAAAGTGGGAACAAAATCACAAAACGAAATATACAGACCTTTAGAATCAGTTTTAATAATGTTAAGTTTTATGGCTTTGTAACAGTAGCAATGGAAAATCACTGAGGTGCACGATTCAAGGAAAAAATAGAGTAGAGCTAGAGATCATAACGAGAATTCTTGTACAAAATAAACTTTTGTAGGTTTAGGTCTTTATGACCTTAGTGCAAAATGCGTGTTAGAAAAACAGGCTAGAAGAACAGGATGTAAGGCTAAGGAGTATCAACTTGGAATGACAAGGGTCCAGGAGGGGATGCAATTAAAATAACTGATAAGTAGAAGGACAGGATGATTGTTATGTCTATGGTGTTAACGAACCAATTAAGCTGGCAAGAACTCCTACTGTTCCTGCTTTGAACTCTGCCAGAAGTGATGAAGACTCTTGGAAGAAGTAAACGACCTTCACAAACCACCACCACATTTTTGTAGGCTTGCATGGGACTTTCCGGAAAATGATGCAATCCATAGGCAGTCTCATGAAAGCTCAGCTGCTATATAAGTACACCTTTTGTAACAATATGGGAACGTCAGGTGCAGCTATACCCTGTGTCTCCCAGTGCCACAATAAAGAGTACCTGCTTGTCAGCTTGAAGCTTTGCTGGTGAGTTTGTTCACGGGGTTTTCTCTGAATGATGAAACCTGGTAACCCTATAACTGCAGATAATACTAAAATGTATGTCCAGCTCTGATGTCTCCACAAGGCTTCTGTCCTATGCAGCTGTTTGTTAATTAAAGCTCCTGGCTCAGATATGCTAATGATTTGCATGCTACCACTCAGAGGCAGCTAGTGTGTGGAGGTGTTGAAGAAACAGAATTATTGCCTGTAGATGCCTAACATATGCTTCATGCATAAACTGCAAAACTACTCTGTGAGAAACTACCAGCAGCTCATTCAGAATTGAAGCCCACAGAATCTGGGATACCTCAGACTCCCCCTAACGTATCACAGCTTTTCATGCCTGAGTAATCTAGCTGCATAAATATTAAAGCACACCATGTATACAGAATGGCGTCTACCTTCTGCTCTAGGCACATATTTGCCAGTGATGTTTGTACTTCTGATCAACATGACGGGACCTTAGTTGTCAATTCTGGTTTTCAGTGTTTGTATGTTCACTGTTACAGACCAACATCTAAACACAACCTCTCTTTAAGACATGAATTATAGGTTTACAGAATCATCCAAATATTACTTTGGAATAGCTATTATCAAGTTTCTTGTTTAGGACACTTTTACATTGAGAGTTTTTATTAAAGGGCCCAGTGCATGCCTGACCAAAGTGGTAGCCTTCTATGATGGGGCTACAGAGCTGATGGTCAGTGGTAGAGCTGTTGATGTCATCTACCTGGACTTGTGCAAAGCATTCGATGCTGTCCCCCATTACAGCCTTGCCTATAAAGGACCTTGTTGTGTCAGGACCGACAGTACTGAAAACTTTGCCCTTGTTTCAGAGGGATTTCTTTCCTAGTACCTGGTTCAGAACTGTATTTTGGCTTCAGTCTGAGAGCAATGCTGATAACAAAGTTGTTGCTCAGTAAAATTTACCCTCATCAACAACTTTTCAGTCTCTCATTCTCTGCCAGGGCGGTGGGGCACAAGAAGCCAGGGAGAAGCAGAAAAACGACACCTGATCCAAACTAGACAAATGGGTATTCCATACCACAGCATATCATGCCTAGCGTAATACTTGAGGGAGTTACCCAGAAGGCCCAAATCCCTGCTCAGTTTTGGCTGGGTATCTATCAGTTGGTGCTGAGGATGTTACTGTGCATCATCTGTGCCTATTTTTTTCCTTTCCCCTTTTTGGTTTCATATACTGTCTCCTTCTTATTTCCCTTGTCATTATAAGAGTACTATATTCTATTTTAGTTATTGAACTAAAATATAAAAGCCACGGGATTTGCGTTTTTTCAGTTCTTCTCCCCAGCACTCCCTGGGAAGGGGGAAGAGAAGGAGACGATCAATCAACTGTGTGGAGCTGAGTTACCAGCTGGGCTTAGACCACAACAGAGAAGCAAAGATGTTCTTGTTTAAATAAAAATTTTTCTTTCTGCATACAAAATACTGAATGTTCTGGAATTATTTTGTCTTTTCACCTCTAAAGTTCTGTAATTTTGTGACTGGTCTGTGAAAATCTGTTTTAGACAGAGAATATCAAATGTCAACAAGACTTTCTTTCAGGAAACAGCTGAAAGGTAATCAGTAGTTGAAAAAAACAATGTGACAAGGCACGTATAACTTGTTACTTAACTTCACAGAACTCTAGACCTACAGCACTTATTCATTTCTGCCATGAGACTGAAATTCCAGAGCAGTTTAACACAAGCAAATTAATAAAGAGAACAGAAAAGCAAAAACTAATGCCAGTTTCACCAACTGAAATGTTCAAAGCACAAGGCTGTCTTCTAGCAGCTGACTAAATACCACATAAATTAGCCTTCTAGACCGGAAAACTGGGGCTGCTGGGTAATCCATGAACTTCTCTAAAGTGAGTATTAACAATGGATCCATTTGGGGAAGTGAAAAGTTAAATTAGATAGCTATAAATACTGTCAATCACAATCTCATAAGAGTAAAGTTCAATTCAGACAGCTTTCAAAAATTGCATCTTTTTTTCTGTTGGGGGGGCAGAGGGGGTTTTTGTTGTTTTGTTTTCTTTTGTTTTGTTTTTGATTAGCTTTTCTGTCTTAGCTCAGAAACCAGGTTTCTTTTCTGTTAAATTGCAGCAGCTCTTTGTAAAGGCTTGCTGAAATCACCATGAAACCATGAACTTTGCAGGGGGGAAGTGTGTAATAAAATAGCGTGTAAAAGAGCAGCTGTGCCTAAGGAGTTCAGCTTCAGTTCTTTCAAACTCTGAGCACTATGCAGACAACTTTTTCCAGCCTCAGGAAAGAATTCTCTTGATACCAGTGGAGGAGGATTTTTTAAAACCTCACTGGGTCAGAAAACTTGTTTTGATTTCGTGTTCATACTAACTTTCCAGAACTGACAGTGGTCCTCTCACCAGTAAATGACTCAAGAAGCCTACTTGCTGCCTACCAGGCATACAGCACTTGACTTCGTGTATGTAAAAATAAATATAAATATATCTAGGATTACTCACATGCAAGTTGAAGCACCTTATATTTTATCTC
The DNA here is from genome assembly GCA_025447955.1 of Psilopsiagon aurifrons. NCBI lineage: Eukaryota > Metazoa > Chordata > Aves > Psittaciformes > Psittacidae > Psilopsiagon > Psilopsiagon aurifrons. The sequence goes on along the minus strand of JAOEHY010030303.1, from coordinate 4,821 downwards.
CACTGCTACAGAGGACAGAGTGTAGGAGTGTCTTTAGCTTTCTTCTACTTAGGAGCCCAGAACTGAAAACAGCACTCCAGTACTCACCAGGTTTGAGCAGCTTGAGTATTTGGAGTTGTGTGAGACAAGACCCAGTATTGATCCTTGGGGAACAGAGCTGACTTACAGGCCTCGAGGTGGATTGTACCCTTCTGATCACAACTCTCTGCCATTCAGCCAGCTTTTGATCCGTCTCCCTGTACATTCATCTAACCCACATTTCATAAGCTTACCTACAAGATAGTTATGGGAGACGGTGTCAAAAGTGTTGCTGATTTCAAGGTAGATAACATCCACTCCTCTCCCCTTCATTGACCCATCTAGCCATGTCTTCATAAAAGGGTCAAGCAAGATTTACTTTGAGTGCTGACTACCCCTGATTTCTTCTGCATGCTTGGTGATGACCTCCAGAATGATTGTTCCACCACCTTTCCAGGGATGGAAGCAAGGTTGACTGTCCAGTAGTTTCACGAGTCCTCCTTCCTGCCTTTTTGTAGATGGGAGTGACATTGGCTTTCCTTCAACCATCAGTCACCTTTCCCATTATCTATGATTTTTCCAAGATGACGGAGAGCAGCAGAGCAACAGTATCGACCAGCTCTCTCAAAATCCTTTGGTACATAATATCTGAAGTAAACAAGCAATTAAAAAAGGATTTTCTCTTCAATTCCTCACCCTATACTTAAAAAAATAAATAAAATTAGAAATATCAGAGCCAGTTTTTTTTTGCTCCAGGGTTGCATGCACTATGTGGCTGCAGGGAGCAAGTTACTTCTTAGGGTAAGAGTGTTTGTTAATACTCCAAGTGGGTTACATGCCAAAATAAGTGAGGCACCTAGAAGCTTAGATATGGGAAGGGATTTAGGCCTGCAGATTAGGAGGACATCTCTTCTTTAGCAAAACCATTTCTTGAAGTTACAGAATTAAAGGTGAGATCTGCCACCAACAAACATTTTCCCCATCAAAAACGCAGATTAAAAAAAACAATCAGAAGCACTTTTGTCCACAGATATATAACTTCTACTTCTTGTTTGAGTTGCTTTTCACCATTCTCTACAATCATACTGTACTACCAGGAATTTTCATCAGAAGCTACTATTGCTTTTTGAGAACAAGATTACCAACGAAATGGAATAGGGAGACAGGGATGGGATTGACCAATAAGGGAAGCAAAATAACAATTAGTTGATGACTTAGGCCCACTTAGAATTAAACTTGTCTAGGGATTTTAGAGATAACATTAAGGGATTCTTTAAGTCATTGCAAATAAAGACGGACTAGGGACAACGTGGCCCCCCTCCAGAAGCTTGAAGTACCATGCTGATGCATAATGCTGAAATGCACTTTTAGCTGTGGCTTCTTAGAACTGGCATAAGGAATAAAAGAATAAACATTTATAATATTAAAAACTAATTCTGGAGAGTGAATATAGTAATTTATTTTGGCTCACTACATTTACTAGACAATGGTCTAGGGCTAGAGTTACTATCTGAAAATTTAATTTGGAGTAATTGATAAGGTCATGTTTAGTCTCTATCCATAGTACAAAGCTTTCTCACATAAAAATTAGGCAGATCATGACAATAACTGAGGTCAGCAGAGGTAGCAGCTGGATGTCTATAGCAAGAAAGTGTGATCTAGTTCCTTCCCCTAGGAACAGCAGAAATACAGTTTACTAGCCAATCAACTTGGCCGGTGTGATCGTTTTTCTGAGCACAAAAGGATTCTGAAATACTAGGGGCTAAAGGCAATGATGCCGATGATTAGAAGAAAAATGGTATTTGCATGAGGTCAGGCAACTTTTTCTATTGTTACCATGTTCAAGTTGATAAAATGTTCCAATAGACGTTTTGAATTGATTTTATCCTGAAATAACACTGAGCCTGGGCAAGTAGTTAAAAAGTATTATGCAAACTCTTTCTTTTACAATGCTTCTTCCACTAGAAAGCGAAAAATTTTGTGACTTTCTCATTCCTTTACAAGTCCCCTGCCTTTCTGGGAAGTGCAAAATGTATTGGGGCATCCACGCTCCTGTGGGGAGAGGAAGGCCACATTAATACCAGCTAGTGAAAAGTCTCCAACTACTTATCTGTGGGACCCTCCTAGCATTTGGTGTTTTTACCTTTCTGAAGCACTGTCCCATCCTGCTGTATGAAGTGACTCTAGTACTGGATTCCACTCATGAGAGGCCTTTTGAGCTCTGTTAGAGATGAAAAGCAGTACTTGCACTGTCAGTATCAGTGTACATCAGTGAAGGCGAGGCGCAGCTGGTGTCTACTCTTTGTCAGGCACAGACTTGAGCTGAAGTGGGAAGTTTGGCCAGTCTGGACATGGAAGGGATAAAAAGAAATGATTGCTGAGCAGGATAGATGAGAGCTGAACCGAGAACAATTAGAATTATCCATCTAACAGAGCAATGTGAAAACCCAAAGAGCAAACAGAAGCAGAGTGCGGTAGGCGAGGACCCTCCAGTGCTGGGATAATGATGACAATCAATATGGTCATGCATCAAGCTCGTTTATTGCATCTGAGGGATTCACTTGCCCTACCATGCACCAGCTTCTGGAAAAATCAAAAGGTACATTGGGCTGTGAAAAACTACACAGAGGGCAATGGGTGATGGGACCTTCTGACATTGGGAAACACATATACCAAAGGCCACATCAGTGGTAAGCTTTAGGGGATCAGCCAACAGGGATGGCCCAGTCTAATCAGAATTTTTACATATTGTAGAGGAGGATAATTTCCTGAGATTCACATAAAGAATTTGCTGGGGAGGACACTCTGGGTTATTCCTGCTTCAGGTAAAGGCAAACCCAGTCATGGGATTGGTTTTGCACAGGGACCAAGATATATTTGTTTATATACTTATATTTCCCAAAGTAGTACTTTGAAGATAGCAATAAAGCAAAATTTTATGTAAAAACAAAGAAATCCAGCAAAATAAAACCTCCAAACCAGAAAAACCTTTAAGAAGCGGCAAATGCTTAGTATTACATTGGTGTCAGCAGAATGGAAATACTCACATGAGAAGGGAGAGCCCCTGTGGGTCAAGACTGAGGGGTCAGGCTCTGAAGAGTTTCTGTGGTTGGCTATGCTTTTCCAGTAACATATAGTAGCTTGTTGTTTACTAATATTAATGTTTACATCCTGCTTCAGGATCCCTTGCTTGGATTAAACAATGTGAATAAATTTATTTTTGTTTATGAATAAGAAAAATATTCAAAACACAAATTTGCTTTGGAAAAATCACTGCCCATACGCAATAGTTTGTAAAGGGAACACTCAAACAATCACGTGCCTTTCACTAGGGATATACTTGACAATATTATGAAGACAAAAATCTAAAACTGTGTCTGTTCAAAGCCCATGCAGTAAATTCCCAGAACCATAGTATAGATACTGTTGGAGAGGAGCTTAACTAAGATCATCTAGTTCCAACCCCTCTGAAATGCACAGGAAGGCATCACACTAGACCATGACACCCAGCTTGTTCTTGAATTTCGCCAGGGATGGAGAATTCACAGGGATGGAGCATCACAAGGGTTAGGCAGTTTGTTCCAGTGCCTCACACCCTATTCAGATGACTGCAACAGGAATGGGCCCTCTCACAGCACCTGCTCTGGTCTGGCAGAGACAGCAGACAGTGCTTTTTACCAAGTCTGCTCATCTCGCAGCACAGCCTCCCCATTCAGTTACTTTTGCTTTGCTCCATACCCACATTTTTGACAGAAAGCTCCCTGCAGATCTCTGTTTCAATATTTAAGAGCTGAACTAGAGAAGTTGTTTGGAAAAAGAAATAGAATTTGTAGTATCTGAGAAATTTTTGCTTAGAGATGAAAGAAACATTTTCATTAAAGTCTCTTTCATCCCCTTGTAGTTACGGAGATTTAAATGTTCATATTCAGGTTGCAGCTCTGGTCTGCTGAGATGGATGTAGCAGCTGACAGATTTCCCTTCAATTGCTTTACTTCCCTGGAGGATCTGAAAGCTTGCTTTCCGCTTATGGTTTTTCTTTAGACTTTTATGTTCTTCACAGCTATAAAGGCTTTATCTTGAAAGGAAAGATACAGTTCTGTTCCAAAGGAACTATTTGATGATGATTAAATTAGGAGGTAAATGGGCCTCTATCTATAAATATTAATCTTGTTGGCCAATGGCAAGCAATGGGGTGGGGTGGGCTTGTTTTGGATATACCAAATTTCAGAGCTTGATGTTTGCAGAACTGGAGTATTGCTGTTCTATTTCCCATAGTTCTGCTACTATCTATCACAGCCTAAGGCAGATCCCTGCTTACCTGAGGCGTTCCCACAGACACACACACTCTGGAGCTAAGTGACTTCTCTCATATTCGGAAAATTTCTTTGGCCATCGTATTTCCCAGTGGGCTCTGAGCTCTTCAACAATCTACTTGGGTGTTTCTCAAAATCTACATACCCACCCCCTTTCACTCTCAGCGATGATGGGATGTTTTTTTAAATCTCAGATTTTTACTGCCTGGTCTTTTCTTCTTTCTTAGGCTAACACCACACATATAAACAAAGTTCTGGCGAAAAGATGCATGTTTCTTAATTATAGAACATGACAAAAGGTTCATCAGTTATTGTCTCTGTCGTTGTTTAAGCCAAAAATCAGCCACGCAGATTGTTCACTCACTTCCCCCTTTTTCTTCCCTCTGCTCCTGGAGGGATGGGAAGGAGAATCGAAAGAATGCAACTCACACAGGTTGAGATAAGAACAGTTTAGTAACTAAGGTATAACACAAACCACTACTGCTACTAC
>JAOEHY010030302.1:53775-72395 GCA_025447955.1 Psilopsiagon aurifrons | reverse complement strand
GCGTTACGAGTGGCCTCGCAAGAACACCAGCCAACACCCATGGCATACTCGGACACAACCACTCCAAGCTCACACATGTTATAGGCCAAGCTCTCCCTGTAACAACCTCCCTGAGCCTTGTACTGCTCGTGCTTCTCTTTGAACCCGGGGACACAGCCTGTAGACCTGATTGGCGAAGACAGGCAAAGGAGGCATGGAGTGCCTCAGCTTTGCCCATGTCCACTGCCATTTGCAGTAGTGCCTTACCGAACAGCTTCCTTCTTCATCCTTCTACAGCCAGAGGTGTTTGTAAGATGTGCAAAGGACATCAGATCTATAACTAAAGTAGTACTGCTATAACTGTAGAATTACTATCATAGAACAGTTTGGGTTGGAAGGGACCTTAAAGCTCACCCAGTTCCAACCCTGGCCACAGGCAGGGACACCTTCCACTAGAGCAGGGTGCTCCAAGCCCCTGTGTCCAACCTGGCCTTGATTGTGTGCTTTGTGGGGCAGCCACAGCTTCTCTGGGCACCCTGTGCTGGTTTCCCACCACCCTCACAGCTCATTTCCATTAATGGAATGGAGCTGTGCATGCCCAGCAACAGCATGGATGGAACTGTGCTCAGCCATGGCACGAACAGAGACAGTGGAGGCATGGGACATGGGCTACATATACCCGGGGCTCAAATGAAACAAAATCCATATAAAACTGGGAGCATTTCATCAATGAGCCCCACAACACAGGTTGTGCTGCTGCTTCTTGTCACCTACCTGCAGCCCATAGGGACTTTCAGTCTTCTCCAGGTTCCATACTTGTAGGGTGCTCTCAGACTGCTGTGGGAAAAACCTGTGCGTTTGAAATGGCAAAGAAAAGAAGTGTAAGAACACCCAGAAGTCTCACACAGCAACTTGGCCTTAAAATTACCTCCATTTTGTATTGTATACACAGACCACTCTCAGGAAGCAGAAGGTCTGAAGAGTTGGGGGCTGACCAGGATCAGCAATGGCCAGCAAGGCAGCTCTCATCAGCCACAGTACCTGAGGCAAGCAGAGCAGTCTCAGAGGTGGTCACCACGCTCAGCCCAGGCCATCAAGCACATCCATGATGGTGAGCAGGTCCTAAGAAAAGCTGCAGATTAGGACAAGATCTAGTGGGGGTAACCAGGGTCAGGCACAGTTCAGACAAGTCCACCGGGATGAGGCAGGTCAAGTTGGTCTGCAGCCAGACCCTGCTGTGCTGAAAGCCAATGCTTCCACAACACGGGTTAATGAGATACTAAATACCCAGGGCTGAGCTTAAATGGGGGTGGAGGCCCCAGGTGAGACCCATTAAGGCCTATCAGTGTCCTCAGGGCCCGCCTGCTTCTGCCAGGTTTCCAGCTTCATAACTGCAAGGAGGTGCTGGCTGTTGGGGGAGTTTGTGTCTGAGATGACCCAGTTCTTTTGGAAACTGGCACAGGGGAGATGTATTAGCAGTGTCCTCAGCAAGGGAAGAGGGATGGAGGAGATTTGTTCCCCCTCAAGAGCAGGGGGTTAGAGTCCAGACTGAAAACACAGCTCTAATGCTATGGGGAGGAGGACAATAAAAATGTACCCCCATGTTAGAGGTGCATCCTTCCAGATGGTGCATGAGTCCCCTTGGTGTCTACCTGGCTGGTTGGCATGTGCTTCCTTACTGTCTTCAGGGTGTGTCATGAGGATAGGCATGGCTAATCAGGAGATACTTCCTTCTAGTTGGTCTGCTGCCCATGAAGGAGGTGGTTGCCTCTGCTCACCTTGTGTCTGCACAAGCTGGAAGGCCTGGGATGCAACACAGAATCTCACTTCACTTTCTCACCACGCTCCTCCCCTGAGCATGTTCAGCAGGAGCATTGCTGAGCAGGGCAGTGCTGGGCCAAGTCTTTGCTCACTTCCTAAGGAGACGGTCCTTTTGGGTGCTCCCCATGTCCTGCATGGAGTGTGTGAATACAATGCCCAACCATGGATGTTGCATTTGCAGCACTGCAGCCCTGACCCTCCTGCTTGCGTCATGGCACCTTCATCTCCTCCATCATGTCAGATGAGAAAGGAGCCCTGAGGCCCTATGTCCTGATGGTGCTAGGTGGCTCTGAGCACTGCCTGCGCTCTGATGTCCCCTGTTAATCCTCACAAGCCTTGTGGAAAGGTTTCACTAGTGTCTGCTTGGGCTGCCTGGGCTGATGCCCATTATTACACCTGGATCTGATGTTGAACTAGACACACAACCAGAACTGACATGGAGTTGGTCTCTTTTTCAGCTAGCAGCTGCAGGCTGCACACATTCCCGTGGACCTGGGGTGAGAAGAGGAAAACAAAGGCTGATGCCTGGACGCCCAGGGGTCTCTGCAGAAGGCCGGGGTATTTGCAGGCTGCTGCTGCAGCCAGTGCTCCAGTTGCTTGTGCAATTGCTTGCATGCCACATGCACACACATGTGTGTGCACACACTTCTCTATTTTCTCTTGCAGACCATGTTCCCGCTCCAATGTTCTGCACTGTCACTATCTACTGATAAAACATAGCTTGAAATGAACTGACATGATCTCAAACATTTTTTCCTAACCTTTTAAATTCACTCATGGTGCAAAAGTGTTGGGAACCTGGAGTGTCTGGAGAAGCCTTGGGATGTCGTCAGGGCAGGAGGAGGAGGATGTGAGGCCCATGAAGGAGGAGCCTGGTACTGCCCAGCACCAGCACAGAAGAGTGATTTCTCCTCAGGCTGGGAAAGGGGTGTTATCTGGGAAGCTGAGCTGCATTCCTCCACTGGTGCTTTGCAGCTGCTGCCTCCACTGCTCATGCAAACAGCTTGTCCATTGCTTTTCTCCCCAAAATGCTTCACTCAGGCATCTGCACAGTGCTGTGTCAGGGCTCGGTCTGTCCTGGTGCTCGCTGTGGCCGTTGTATCCCTGCACACCAGCAGCCAGAAGCAGGAAAAAGTGAGACAGTGGGTTACCTGTAGGATTATGGAGGATGAAGCTAGGGATAAAGTGATACCTATTACAGAGAGGAGAGAGAAAAGAGCTCTGGGCAATTACAGCACCTACCAAAGCGTGACAGGGGTTAAGTCTGGCTCCTGCCAGGCAGCACAGTTCTCCTTGGATATTAACTGACTGGGAGCCGGGAGCTCCAGGGACAGGGGACAGTGGCAATCAGCAAAGCATTTAAAATAGGGTGAAGGCTTTTGTGCTGATCTCATTTTAATTAGATACACAACCAAACCGGCACACGGCTTCTCTCTTGTTCAGCTGGCAGCTGCAGGCTGCATGCCTTACCTCCTTCAGGGTGGGAGAGGAGGAACAGCTATTTCTGATCCCTGTGGTACTGATGAGGGACTTCAAGGCATGTTCAGAAGAGGCTGAGAAGAGGAAATCAGGGGGCTCCTGAAAGGACACTAGATTAATTGCTGAGTATGGAGGCTTGGCCAGATGGGGCATGTGTGGGAAATCCAAGCCCATAACCCTGATTTCAAGCCTGGGAAGGGCAATGGAATAGCTGCTTAGGGACTTGGTGGAGGCTGGAAGTGGGAGCACGATTCAGGGCAGCCAGTGAGGCTTCCATGGCAAAATACAACTTATGAAAGAGGCTGCGCAACAGCATTGGTGCTAAAGGAAACTGCCTGGCTGTAATGCAGGCAGGGCTTTGAGAACACTTATTCCATCCTCTGTAGAAGCCTCGTTACAAACCAGTCCCAGACATGGACAAATCCTGAGGAGGAGACTCAGCACATCTCACCCTCTTTGCTGGTGTCATTATAGCTGAGTTTACCAGTGAACATGTAGTGGTGCTGAGCAGCCCCTGGGCAGACATGGATGAGTGGGATCCATCCAGACAGTGTTTTCTGCACCTGGGAATAAGGACTACATCTCAGTCTTATGGGACTGTGTGGGCTGATGGCAGTGTCCAAATTCCTCCCTTCCTGGGAAAGCAAGAGAGCTGTCCCCACCCTTGTCACCCTGAATCTGAGCAAATGCAGCCTGAGAGGTGGCGGCAACGCAAGTGGCCTTGCTTGCAAACAGAGCGCAGGTTTCCTCTGGATGTTTTAGTCTGCAAGAGGTGATGTTGTTTCTAATCTGGGAAAAGTAAAAGTAACTGGCACCCTGGACCCGCCTGGGAGAATCACCACAACCTCAACTCCCAACGCCTGCTCACCAGCCTTGTGATAGATTTTCTGCCTCTGCTTTCCTCCCACCGCCTGCACCTCCATCAGCCATGCAGTGGGGGAACAGCCCTTGGTGGCAGAGGAGGCTGGAGCCTGCTGAGCTGACAGCTCTGGTATGGAGCCCGCTAAGACCGTCAGCATCCAGAGCAGGAATTGTCACTGCAGAGCTCCTCCTCTGCTTGCTCTCTCCAGCTCAGCAGCAGCTCACTTCCACAACTGTTCCCAGACACCAAAGGAATTTCCCAGCTTATCTATCAAAGCAGGCATTACAAATTCTATTGCAGAAATTGATTTTGCTGCAAAGGTCACCACTCCGGCTTCTGCAAGTGGTGCAGGAGGTCAGCCTCTTGGCCACCAGCTTCCTGTAAGGGCCTCATGATGGAGCTGGGGAAGGACAGGGATGACGCAGAAAACACCAGGCTTGTGAAAAACGGGCATGTCCTTGTAGCAGAGCATACTCCATAGAGCTGACCATCCCCTCTCCCAGTAGGATTAACCTTCTAGAGCTGGGTGAGAGCAGCCTGCAGCCACCTCTCTGCAGCCCTGCACAGATCCACACCCTGCAGGAACAGTCCTTTCTCACCCAAAGCAGCCTCAAAGCTCCAGGGAGCCTCAATTTGTGCCATTAGTTTTCCCAGATGCCTCCAGCTGGAGGAAGCAGTGATTGGTTTGCTCTGTTTTCCCATAGTAATTCTTGCACACGATTAATTTTCTTGATGACTACTGACCACTGAACTGACATTTTCATAACACAATCTGTTCCAGCCCCAACGTTCCAGATGGTAACACTTAACTCAGAACCCGTTGCTTTATAAATAGGGTTAAAATTGTTTTTTCCCCCTGTGCACCATTTTATATATATGTACATTTGAATTTCATCCTTTTTATTGCCCACTCTCTTTCCACAGCTGGCCTTCATCCACACAACGCTTTGTATCAGCAGCAAACTTCAATATTTGCCTGCATTTGCTGATTATCATTGAGTGTGCTGAAGGCAGCCGCTGCACAGCTCCCTAGTGGTTTCTGCTACACAGTTTTTGCCTCCTACATTTTGTCCCTTAACTTTTAGCAAATGATTTCTCCCTGTAAGGGGCTCACATCCTGTTCCACAGCTGCTTCCTTCCTGTAAGAGCCTTTGCAGAGAGACCTTGCCAAATACCTCTGGAAATCCAGGTGGATAATCCCAGTAGGCTCACCTTGCCCACACACCTCCTAACTCTTTCAACAAGCTTCAAATCTACTCTTTAAAGCAGTCGTACTCCTTTCCAGTCCACAGATCTGGTTTATAGCCCACAGATCCCTGCATCTCCACCTCAACCACCATTCTGTCCCTTGGTGCTATGATGGGCTTGACAGAACGGGTGCTCACCATGGCAAATAGGTCAACACTTCCAGGCGTGAATTTCTTCAGAGCGTGATTCCTCCACTGCTGGTGTCCAGGAGCAGATGGCAGCATAGGACACATGGGGTGTCCTATTCCTTGTCAAAGAGCAACTCTTGTCCACGTAGGGCTAATATGAGTAGTAACAGACCTGTGAAACAGGCACTATTAGCAAATCCTTCAAATGTACCTAAAGATGAAGAAAGATTTCACCAGGCAAAGACAGAACTTTCCATAACTATGCAAAATAAATGCATCTAAAACCTAGATAATGCTGAGCTAATAATGGACAAACAGAACAGACCAAGGTGGAGATACTGTCTTAAAGCAAGGTCCATTTTGTTTCTTCTCTGTTCAAATATGCTTTGACACCTTGGCATTGACTAAAGCATTTCCCAGAGAGGTGACCAGTAAAGCCTTGAGACGACTGAGCTGTAGAGCTCCAGAAACACAGCTCAGGCACTCCCAGGTCCTGCACCTACCCACCTGGGCAGGCAAATGCATGCTCAAAACTGATAGCTGTAATAAGAAATGAATACAAAGAGCAAAGCCTCAACCTCCCCATTTGTCCTTTTACAGAGCCCCTGTTGCTAATAAACCTCTTCATAGCAGTTAAGTTGTTCAGCCTCTTCACTGCTTCTCCAAAGTCAGGTCAAATTTAAAGTCCCGCCATATGCCTGTGGGTCTGTTTTGATGCATTTGTCTCTTGTTTACAAAGATTAAATCCTTCTGTTACATTCATTTGTCCACAGGCAACAACGTTGTTTATAAAAGATAAATTTTGAAATCTCACACATCTTGTTTTCGGCTATTTTTCAGTGTTCATATCAGCTGTAAATGAGCTGTGGTTTTCCCTGAGGTTTCCCACTCACTCTGCACCTACTGGACATTGTACAAATAACTTCTGCAAGAAGACTTAGCGACAAAATCTTTCCTTGCAGGCAAATCCAGACCCAGCTCAGAAGCATCCCAGCCAGAATTACATGGCAGAAACCTGACATCCCACTTTTGAGTGTATTGAGCTTCAGAGACTTTAAATTGAAGTTCGTATTCTCCACATTATTTTTACTTCTGTCTCTCTGGAAATTGAAAACCCTCCCAAGGTTATTTTCTACAGGAGAAGGAGAGTCTGGGAAAGAAAGGTGGTATCAATCTGTGCAGCAGTGAGAGCTCCACAAAGCAGTTTTAAATTTACACACAGAAGGAGCAAAAAAAGCTGAGAGATGAGGAGCTGGGCAGAGAGAGCAGGAGGCAGTGTCTGCTGCATCCTGGATAACAGAGGGGGCATTTCTATTCCATCCCTATTTAGACTGTTCTTGAACACATATGACAGAATCCCAGAGATGCTTGGGTTGGAAGGGACCTCAAAGCTCCTCCAGCTCCAAACCCCTGCCACGGGCAGGGACACCTTCCACTGGAGCAGTGCTCCAAGCCCCTGTGTCCAACCTGGCCTTAAACACTGCCAGGGATGGGGCAGCCACAGCTTCTCTGGGCACCCCGTGCCAGCGCCTCAGCACCCTCCCAGAGGAGAGCTTCTGCCTAAGAGCTTTTCTCAGTCTCCCCTCTGGCAGTTAAAGACATTCCCCTTGGCCTGTCCCTACGGGCCCTTGTCGAAAGCCCCTCTCCACGTTTCCTGCAGCCCCTTCGGGCACTGGAGCTGCTCTGAGGTCTCCCCTTAAGGAGCCTTCTCTTCTCCAGGCTGAATCAGCCCAGCTCTCTGTCATGGTTTAAGCCCAGCCGTAACTCAGAACCATGTAGCTGTTCACTCACTCCCTCCGTTCTTCCTCCCCCTGCTCAGACGGATGTGGAGGAGAATCAGAAGAATGTAACTCCCACAGGCTGAGATAAGAGCAGTCCAGTAACTGAGGTATAACACAGACCACTGCTGCTGCCACCAATAATAATAATGATAAGATAAACAACAAAGGAAGAGCATACAACCGCTCACCACCCACCGACCAGTACCCAGCCCAACCCAGCAGTGATCTAGCCCTTCCGGGTAACTGCCCCCAGTTTATATAGTGGGCATGACATGCTGTGGTATGGAATACCTCTTTGGTCAGTTTGGGTCAGGTGTCTCTGCTTCCTCCCAGCTTCCCCTCCTCGCTGGCAGAGCATGAGACTCAGAAAGTCCTTGGTCAGAGTAAACATTACTGAGCAGCAACTGAAAACAGCGATGTTATCAGCACTGTTCCCAGGCTGAAAGCCAAAAACACAGCACTGCACCAGCTACTGAGAAGGAGAAAAATGACTGCTACTGCTGAACCCAGGACACACTCTCTGCCTGGCTCCAGAACAGAGCTGCTCCAGCCCTCACAGCAGCTCTGTGGCCTCCTCAGGACTCACTCCAGCAGCTCCATGTCCCTCTTTTGTTGTTGCCCCGGAGCTTAATCAGGACTGCAGGGGGTTCTCCCCAGAGCACAGTAGAGGGGGAGAATCCTGTCCCTTGACCTGCTGCTCATGCTCTGGGGATGCAGCCCAGCACATGGTAGGTTCTGGGCTCAAGTGTGCACTGCTGGGTGCTTATACTCTCTGTGGAGATACTTGTTTTTCTCCATAGTTAAGCTCTACTAGATCTAGTATTCAGAGGACCTGCTAGAATTGTGCAGGTGTATGAATTGCCCCAGGAGCAGGAACAGATTTAACCCATGATGTGCTCAACCAGCAGGAAGCTTCTCAAGTGGCTCAAAACACAGCTTAGGTGCTATTCTCCCAGCAGTCATTGATGAGATGGTCACATGAGTCATCTATTAGCAATCAGCTACCACCAGAAGCTGCTGACACTGACAGGAACTGCAAGGGCTATGCCTTTGTGCCATTACCCAGGTGCATCTTGTAGTCCGAGGACTGGAACCAGGACACTCCTCATCTGATTCAGCCACTGAGTCACTGACATCATGTGGGTCTTCAGCCTGGGATACATAAACCTCTGCTTTGCATTCCCCCTGCTCCAGCAAAGGAGCCACCACAAATGATGTACTCTGGCTAAGTCTCCTCTCCTTCTGCTCAGTGAGCTAAGTCCAGTCTAGGAGCTGTGTTTGCATTCCTGCCTTTCTCTAGCAGGAAGTGGTCTTCTAACCATACATAGACAAGACTCCACCTTGCAGAGTCTCCTTGAAAAAATCAGTTTGTTCTGATCAGATTTTAGAGGCAGGAAAACCACCATGAGATTATATGGTCTCAATGAAGAAAGCATACAACTGACCATCTGACAAACCCAAGCCCTACAAATCCAGGTAAGCGAAGTGCAGTACCAGGCCTAGATGAGACAGTGTAATGCTTATTACTATTTAACTGACAACCGTGTGTTCAAGCATCATAAATATACAGACAGCCTTTGTCCAAGGGAGCTTCAGCTTTTAGCATGTTGCTCCTCACAGCTCACCTCCCATCCACCACGCTCTTCCTCATGCATTTGGATTTGGTATGAGAGTCACCCAACCAAATTCTAGCAACACTCAGATTGCTTTGCTGTGTGAAACAGCTTCTGCTCATGCAGGAATCTGTGTCCTAAGCTGTGGATGTGACTGAACAGCAATTAAGCAATGAAACTGCCAGCCAGAAAACCTGTTGTTTAGCTGTAACCACAACAGAGACAGCGGCAGTCTTGGCTCTGGCAGAATTTTATCTTCTTTTTTTTTTTTTCCTTTATAAAGCAGCCCTTTCAACACACACATACTTTACAAACAAATCTCATTCCTGTTGTGACACAAAAATCTCCATCCATCTCCAACGCCTTAAGTCTCAAAAGCTTTGCTGGAGCTGGCCAGGCAGATTCACTTTAACAAGAAAACTCAAAAAGAATAAACTGAAACAAAATCCAGAGATACATCAGGTTGTAAGAGCAAACCCCCTGGCTCTGCAGGAGCGGAGCAGTGCTCGGCAAACACTTCAGCATTAGCACCCAGCTGAACCAGATCCCCACGTGCTCTGTAGCTCTTCTGCTCAGCAAAGCAGAGTAAGTCTGGTGGGGACAGAGCCAGCAGCAACTCTTTCTCATCCTGCCCCATGTCCTTGCTTCCAGCTTGTGCAGGCTCATCCCTAGCACCCTCTCTTCCCACTGTAGCAGGAAAGGCATTACAGGGATTTGGTTTGGGATGTGGGAGGCAATGTGGGAGCTGGTAGGTGTTCGAGGTGCGAGTGGATTAACTGCTTATTTATCCTCACTTTAATTAGAGCCAACACCTCAGTTCACGACTGCTGCTAACACAGAAGCAAGTTCTCAGCTACACTGAGCTGCAAATAGGCTGAACATGGGCCACAGATTATTTCCCAAATCTCACACCACACCCCTGATTTAGGGCAATTGTTTCTGTTCTTAAAGTGCCTGCAAACCCAGAAGAGAGCAACTGGCTGAAGTGGGGCTGTAGCTGGCTTCATCCCACCCCTTCAGTCCAGGCAAGCAGCTTTTAAGCGCTTCTTGCTCAGTTTCTTCACAAAGCACTATGGAAAAGCAAGGCTGGGCAAGGTACCTTCCTTCAAATGCCCAAGCACAGGTGTGCACCCACATTGCAGTGAGCACCTCCACTCAGCCACACTGCCTGTAGCCAGTGACACAGCAGAGCAACCCTTCTGTGAGCAGGATGGGGACATTACCATTTCCTAACATCTCAAAATGACCAATTTTTAACTCTCCTCTCAGAACTGGGGATTCAGAGCTGCGCTGGAGAGAGGATTATGGAGCTGATCCTTGCTGTGTAATCATAAATCCGTTTTATTTTAGCCTCTTTTGTTAAATTAACTCATGACAGTAGCACAACTGCTTCCGCATGCTCTGTCTGATCTTTGCTAAGAGGTGTGAAAGTGAGAGGACATGGAGACAGCAACAGCAGCACTCACATTTTCACTGGGAGGTGTTGATTAGCAGACTTCAGAAGAGCTCAACCTATTCAGACTGCTATGTGAGCCCCTGTTAAAAACCAATTTATGCACAAAAGCAGTTTAAGCTAAAGGCAAAATAGGGAACAGAGACTTGGCCTCAGTGTGACCTACAAAGGCAGAGATGCTGTTCTAAGACTTCAGGAAGGTGCTCCGCAGTGACAGCAGCTCTCAAAAGAGTGATTTTGTGTTCCCTCACTGCTGCCCAAGTTTGGCTTTTAAAGACAAAACATTCCATCTGTGACCCAAGCATTTTGGAGAAACTGCATCCAAATTCTCTTCCCAAGAGCTCCGGCACTGGGAGAGAAGGAATTTATTACCATATTTTATTACTGAGTTACAATTATACAAAGAGTCACAGGCCCAAAGCTCAGTGCTACGGGCTGGACCTGTTCATTCATATACTCTCTGCAGTGTCCCAAACATAAAATGATTTTTTGCTTCATGCTACTCAGTTTACAAAGTAAGTGGTTAAACCGACTCATTCTGGGATACTACAAGTCAGCCCAGCACCTGAACATCAAGCAAAATGGTCCCACAGACATAACTAATGGCACAATTCACCTCCATAGGAGGGACAGGCCAGACAAGCCTCATGAGGTACACATGCAGCATAAATAGATCATAAACACCCGGCTGGGTTTTGTCCTTGCCTTTCCTGACTGCTTTTACCCGAGCTGTGCGGGGCAGCAGTGATCACCTATGATAATCCCTGTTGCTGTGGATTCTTGGAGCAATAAAGAGGGAATGGAAGATGCAGTCAAATGCACCTGAAGTAACACACAGCAGCCATCCTAGTAAGACAACCAGAAAGTAAACTGCGAGGGGCCAGGCAGCCCCAGAGGGAGGTTGTGCTCCCACTGCCTGCTCGTGAAGATCTGCCCTGGCAAAGGGGGAGCAAAATGGTTTCCTGAGTCAGTATAACACCACAGACATGAGTTATAATGGTCAATCACTCAGTCCAGTGGCACAAGTTTAGACTGAAGCTGCTAACTGCAGACTCTCTTCCTTGGGCTATGCAGTGACACCCCATCTACACATGCAGGATCACCATCCTGAATAAGCAGCCTAGAAAGAAGCTGTTGCACATGGTGCCAAGTGACTTTTCTCAGACCTCAGGGCAATGAGGGCACAGCCTTTCTGTGCCTGCTGGGTGAGCTCCTGAGGTGTCAGCTGCAGGGACCATTAACAACCTCAAACATGTTTCCAAACTTGAGAAAATTTTATTATTGCATCCTATTAAATTGTCCCTGCCAACAGCGACGGCTACATCCCATCTCACTTCTTCTGCTACCTAGTGCTGCAGTGCTAGCTTATGAACGAAGCAATCCTTTGCCATCTTCTGCCCAAGACACCTTGCAGCCTTCAAGCAGACTATTTCAGTGTGATTTACAGAAATGTAGAAATATCAAATGGATCTATGGCTCAGGACCACTTACTCTCCATGAAGAAATGAGGAGGAGCTGCTATTGCTCTGTAAAGACAGGACAAGTTAGTTCACAAGGCTCTAGGAGTCAGCTTGCAATGGCAAAGCCCAGGTACCTCCCAGGGCAAGGAGGCTGCACTCAGCAGAGCAGTAACGAAGAATGTGGCAGGGATCTTACTGGGTAAGATGCAAAATCTTTATTCCAGTTCTGAATTGGAAAGAACTCCACCTCCACAGCCAGCGTTTGACAGTTCAGTCAGCACAGGCAGAGGTCATGCTTGCCCAGAGAGGGCACAGACTAAGAAGCAGTCCTGTAGGCACTTCGAGAGGAAGCTCAGCTTCAAAGTACAAACACTGACCAGCTTGGCTTAGATTTTTAATATAAAAATTTACTAAAAATCCTATAATGTGACAAACCATTGGAAATACTGTGACAAACATTTGCAGTAAAAAACAAAACAAACCCAAGAAGCTCTGAAATTCTTGGATGGATTTCTTCCTCCCAGCACATCAGACCATCATCTACTTCAAACGTTCATCTTGAATCGTTCTACAAAACATCCATGGCACCTTCACCTCGTACTTCAGTTCAAGAGGCTACTCTCGATGGACCAGCACAAACAGACCCAGGAAAAAAAGGACTGCATACTGTAAGAGAAAGGAGACAGAAGAACGCACGCTTGCACCTGAAGATGCAGTAACAGCAGCAGACATAAAGGGCAATGGTTCTGCCTGTGCTTGTAAAGTTCTCATGAAGTAATTTTAGCTGGGGTGGGAGAAGCAGGCAGCAAAGGAAAAGAGCTCTTACCTTAAATTTTGGATAATCATTCATTAAGATAGTCACTATTCCAATATAGGGCACAAATCTACAAGAATAAAGGGTTTATTAAAACAAATACTATTCAAGGCTGCATACCGGAGAAGCACTGCCCTGGTACTTCAACAAATGAAGAGCCACTTAAGTATGCTGAGGGCTATGGTCAACAGGCTTAACAGGCTTGGGACTTCTTCCTCCCAAGTAGGGAAGCCATGGCAGTGGGAGATGAGTGACAAACCAGACCCAGAGTATGTTTTAGCCTCTGCCCTGTTCAGCTCTCACTTGCCTGCAGAGACTGGGCCTTGCAGACTGATATTAATGGGAATTCCAATCACGCCTGAGCGTGCATGGCCTTTGCATCTGTGTCCACCCAGGATTAAAACCTCAGGATGCAGCTCAGGGCTTGATACCTTCACTTAAGCCCAGCCAAGAACTGAACTTGGTTTTTAACTCTCCGCAGTACCTTCTGAAATGCTTTCAGGCAGGTCACATAAACCCAGCAGGGAAAGTTCAAGAGGAAGAGGGGGATTAACAGATGGCACCAGGGGAGGGCAGCGTAAAAAGCAGCATCTTTTTCAACTTCACTTACCCTCTTGCTCGTCCTACTACATCCTTTTTCTCCAACCAGTGCTGCCCTCGTTTGTACAGCCCTCTGTCATCAACAGCATTATTGTCTCCCTTTGTCAGAAATTTGATGTCACCATTTTGCCTAGCAAAGTAAAGGCAGCCACGTAAGTCAGAGAATAACTCATCAAAAGCTGTCCTAGAGTGAGTGCATAGAGACTAACACAAAGCTTTTAGAAGCAATCATGTCCTACATGTCAAGCAAGATGAAAAAGGGAAACTCTGTCAAATGCAGTGGAAAGCAGACAGTCTGAAGAAACACTGCCACTGAAAGAATGAATTCTGGCCCCAGACAAGCTTTCTAGCAAGAAACAAGAACAGAACCAGCAGGAAGAGACATTTCTAGCAAAAGTGCAGCTACCGCCTCTTTGCTTTTGACCTCTCTGATGTTGATGCTTCTCTTGCTTCATACACAAATGTTGGGTGCTGGGCTCTGTACTACCACCCAAAATGAGATCTGGGGTTAAAGTGTACAGTTCTACACAGTGGTGGTCAGAAGCAAGCCGAAACTTAGAGATTATTAGGAAAGGGGGATAAAACAAA
Source organism: Psilopsiagon aurifrons (assembly GCA_025447955.1). Lineage (NCBI taxonomy): Eukaryota > Metazoa > Chordata > Aves > Psittaciformes > Psittacidae > Psilopsiagon > Psilopsiagon aurifrons. Next base: position 58,569 of record JAOEHY010030302.1, on the reverse strand, counting down.
GCAAATACCATTATGATACTGCATGAACTCACAATGTGCCTACATCTTGAATGCTCTGGTGCAGTTCTGAACCCCCTACATCCTTTTTTGAAATGGAGAGAAGAACTGGCAAAGGCTCAGAAATGGATAACAAGGTCTGGAACCACTTCCATACAAGAAACAACAGACCAGGACTCTTCAGCCTGGAAAAGACAGAACTGATGGGAGATATGATGGTAGTCCAATACAAATGACACAGACAATAACAATAAAACAGCTTTTCACTGCCTCTTCCAATACCAGACTGAGAGGGCATCAAATGAAACTCAGAGATAACAGGTTAAAACAAGCCAGAGAAAGTGCTATGCAGAACTAACAGTGCAAACGTTTCACTGAAAGGGTACTTTGGATACCAAAAAATTGTATCCATTCAAAAAGTGACCAGATACTCCATGTGAAAAAGGAGGCCATTAATAATGAACTGTGACTTTGCGCCTGAAATCATTATGTGCTAAAGCAGGGAAATTATCACTAAATACTCTCTCTAGTCTTTAATTCATCCTGAGATTAATTAATTAAGTTGCCAAAACCAGGATCCTGGAGTGGATGAGCCTTTGCTTTGACCTGCAAACAGCTGCTGTTACCCTGAAGCTCTGCGCATCCTTCCCAGTCATTTCCATTCAGCTTGCTGGGCAGTCAGCTCTGCTGGCTTCCAAGCATCAGCCTGTGACACTGCTCGGGGTTCCATGACCACTGTCATCTCCCTGTGGCATCTGGAGGCAGATGCTGAGCAGGAGCATTCTCCATGCTTGATTCTGTCAGCTTACTCACAGAAATGACAGATCAAATGCAACACAGGAAAGCATGCAGAAGGTTTTCAGAGCTTGTGCTGTTGTCATCATGCTTGAATAGCAGCATGTGTTACTTACTCAACAGAAGAAGCTTGAAAGAAAAAAAAGGCAGGGAAAGAACAGATCTTTCTTCTAAGCACATTTGTCTCCCTGTGTGGGGAGACAAGCTCTAGAACTTGGAGATAGAGTCTGGAAAAAGAAGATACTCAAATATAGTGACAACACAGTTATCTCTGCAGACTGGTGGTGTAGGAGCACACCATCTTACTGAGCAGATTCAATGGTCTATCATGAACCAGCACAAGAAGTCCACAGCACAGCTGCTCTGTCTGAAAGGTAAACAAAATCTACTTTGGCTGTCCTGCACCAAAACCACCAAGGAAATTTTTACCACAGACTGTGTTTAGTGATAAAGACTGAATTCAATTTCAGTCTGAACAAAGGAAAAAAGACCAGCAAGGAAAAACCATTTTCTCCCTGAAACAATACTGATGTGAACTGGAGCCCAAACTGCCAGAAGACCAGAGAACGGAGCTTCCGTTTTCCCTCAGCTTCACACTCTTGTCAGCTTTTGCAGAGGCTTTTCCCAGTTTTCATATTCAGTCCATGGCTACCAGAAGAAATGGGGAACTCCATCCATTCAGAGGATACTCCCAAAACCTAAACTGGCACCACAAAAATATTCCTTAAACAATTAAAAAAGCAAGTGACACCTGAGCCCTGCCTCCAGCTCTCCTGGCTTCTCCCTGGCTTAAGGGCACAGTAGGGATTTTTCAGTTTATCTTTCCTAACATAAAGTTCAGGTTTGTATTTGGTTGTTTTATTTAAATGGAATCTAAAATATTGGAGAATGGTTTTACTTCCCAGAACCAAGGACTGGCACCATGGGCCTGTTACTTAAACTAAAACCTGGATACCTTTGTAGTGCTGAGATAGAGCCAAGCAAAAAGCATAGTGTGGGTAATATCTGGAGATGAACTGACACACAGAATGCACATTTCTGCTTCTCCTTCCCAGACAGTGGCTGAGACTGGAGAAAGAAGGCCTTGAACTTTGTTGACTCCACAATAATCAGCCCAGGCAGCACTGGCACCCAGCTGAGCCTTTAGCATGCAATGGGGGAGGAAGGCAGCATTTCAGATAAGTTCCCAAGACATCTCAAAAAGTGCACGTGCAACATTAGATTACAGATTTACCAACTATACTGACCTTAGTTTTGAATTACTGGTATCAAAGTGGTACTTTGAAAACTGTCATTGTTAAAAGATTTGGGTACAGAATAAATCTGAACAGCAAAGACTGCTCTGTCTACTGGGAGATGTGCCACCCTCTCATAGCCAGGATTTCAGCTGGACTATTTGTGTGCATGAACCTGGCTGACCTTCTCGTTGGGCCAGACAAATGATCTGTGTGTCTCAACAGCTGTGGCTGCCATGAATGCTTGGGGGAAGGGACCTTTCTCTATCCCCTCAACCTCACTTGACTGGAGCAGTCATCAAATGCCACCTTTACACATGATTCAAGTGATTCCCTTAACCTAGGAACAGATCTCTGAGCGCTGGTATAGCTCCAGTTCATGTATCTTCCAGCAGGCATTCACTCTGCAGAAACAAGATGCTAGGACCCCATCCAGCTGCTACCCTCTCCAAGCTGGCCTGAAGAACCAGGGATTCAGTGCAAGATTTAGTTTCCACTCAAATGCCTCATGGGGAAGGCTCATTTCCCCCCAGACTGGCCTGGAGCAGTCATAGCATCCAGCAAAACAGAAAGGCTCTCAGCTGCTCAGGAAGCCTTGCTTGGAAAATTGAGCCCTGTTCAGCAATCAAACCAGAGTGAATGTGCTTCATTCCTTCAGACATGCAACCTGACAGATGTTCAGAGAATGAACAGGACATGGACAGCCCAATGCATAGAGACTGTGAGTGCAACACCGCCAGACTTCCTACAGAGAAGAAACATCCTCCCTCTGCATGACAGCAGAAGCCAGGTAGGGTTCTGCTTTCTTCCACAAGACAAACTTTAAAATAATGCACACTACACACAAATACCCTTCTTCCATCACACATACGTGCAGCCGTGCCTACATGTGACAATATGTAGTACCCTGGGATGAAAATGATGGCACAGGAGACGTTAAGTGACATGGGGAGTCCAGGTTACTCGCACAGACTCCCCACCTTTGCATTCTGCTGGATTATCTTTACAAGTAAAGCAAGGAGGGCAGATTTTGTCTGTCTGAAACTTCTATGCTGCTTCCTACAGCACCTGGATACCAGTTACTGACATTACACCCATTCATTTAACCAATGAGATGAGGAAAAACATAATTTAGCTTAATATCCTGCAGTACAACCCCCAAATTATTAACATACTTCTCATGAATTTTCAGGACCCGATGGACTATAGGAATTTCCCTTCCTTCTATCCTAAAAACCACGATTTCTCCCACTCTGATTGGATCTTCAATTCTATTTGTGAGGAACAGGAGATCTCCCCTGTGAAACGCAGGCTCCATGCTGCCACTGAAAAAGAGAAAAGGAGCAATTGAACAACATTTAACACTCAGAATCAGGTTTTGGAGATTACAGTCTTTTAAGAAAAACCTCACCAGAACCTCCACAAAGAGCTCCTAGGAAAACCACCCTGGAGACCGGGCAGTGTTGAACCTCCATCACAATCAGATTTTAAATAGCCATCCTACCAGCACTTTAGATTTGCTGGGGAAAGAGCACTGCCAGCAGCCGCTGTTAATATTACACCAAATGGGAAAACCCTTCTGCTTTGTTCGTAACAGCAAAGCTGATGACAAGCAACAGCCTCTTGACTTCTGAGCTCTTCACTGGTAGAACTTCCACAGTGGTGGGAAGCTTCTTCTCATAGGATCAGCAAGGTTGGAAAAGACCCTTAACACCATCAAGTCCAATCTTCCTACTTTATTTGGTTCCATTTTTTGCAGGCAGGTAGATCCTCCTGACAGAGCTCTGAGTACACACAGGCTCTGTGTTCCCAGCTGGAACAGACAGATGGGTGTGCTAAAAGTCTGCTACCGTGATTCATGGCTTTGCTTCCCAATCTCATTTCAAGCACTGCTATTCTTTTATTTTAGTCCTGTCTTCTAAATGGCAGTTGTTACAGAATACTTCACCTTCTTCATCCCAAATAAATAATGCAGTCCAAAACAAAACGAGGAACTTTAAGTACCATGTATATCATGGTTTATCTTGAGGCAGCACAGAAGCTGCTACTCAGAACAGATCACATCGCTGAAGAAGCAACATGACCTAACAGCCCCTGTCTTACTCACTGGAGGAACAGCATGAAATACCTCCCCTGTACTTACAGACCCTTTGGCAGGGAGTTTTGTTAAATGGCATGTGGTGATCAACACCAACACAGAAACACACAGAGAGGGCAACGCAACCACAGAACAGGCTCTGTGCAATATCCACACCAGCAGCCGACAGCTGCCCAAGGCATCTGTCCCAGGTAGTAGAAGGGTGGGAGTAACACTGCTGGCACTGACAGCACAGCATTTCTTTGAAGGCAACGTGCAATACCTAAAACATACCTAGTCACGGAGCAATAACTCTTATAGAAAAGAGTACAACTAAGGCTCCCCTTTCTCTGGCCATGCTACAGCTAATCAGAAGGCCAGGGGAAAACCAAGCCACTGCGAAAGATGAGTTAGTATTTTTAAAGATAAAATGTAGCACGTAATAACAGTCCCCAGGCATTCAGGGAAACAGCAAACCCTTCTAATTGTAAAACTTTATTCCCTGGTGTCTCAAATCAACTCCCTCTTCACCCACCAAGACTCATTTGATACTTCACCTATCCATGCAGCAAGACCAGCCAGCACCACGGAGGTACCACTGCGCTGCAGTGTTCTACCACAACTTCTGCAGTGGGAAGTGCAGTTACCCTTGATGAGAGGATGGGGTCTGCCACACGCAGTTATACAGGG
>JAOEHY010030302.1:29048-53165 GCA_025447955.1 Psilopsiagon aurifrons | reverse complement strand
GTTCATGCGCCGGACATCGTCCAGAAAATCCAGCGACAGCATCGCCAGCCCCGAGCGCGGCGGCACCGCCCGCCCGGACCCGGACCCGCTTCCGCTTCCGCGCTCGCTTCCGCCCGCCTCACCGCCGCTGTGGGGCCCGCCCCGGATGGGGAAGAACGACGCCAGGCGGGGACCCGTGGATGCTTTTATTTGCGGTATTTCGAAGTAAACATCATAGCAAGGCACGGACGCCGCTGCGGGTTAAATAGATACGTGGTGGCTTGGATGTGCCCCCTGCTATCCTTAGCTCTACGTAGGCTACCTGGTAAACATCCCCTAGGCTAATGTACACCGTATCAAAAAATACAAAGAGTCCAAACTGTTTGTATCAAAACACGTCGAGACAAGCAGGCGAGCGATCCGAATGCAATCAGATAAATAGTTCTTAAATTATTTAAACATCGTCATAGTAAATAATAATGAGCGGGGTTCTGGCTCAATGCAATTAAAAAATTAATGGCAGAGGAGATAGCTCTACTGCACAAAGCACGTGTGATGGGGGAACAGCCGAGGAGTGAGAGTCAATATGACTGTGCGGAAGGAAATGTCTACCAAGTGGCAGCAATGCTGAGCCATGTCAGGAGAAGAGCTATGGATGGAGCACCAACACCAACAGCCCCCCTGTGGGCTCTGACACCCCATCTGCCACAGCCCAGCCCAAGCTGCGGGGCGCACCAGCATCAGGTGATGCTGTCAGCAGTGCTGGGGTGGTTTCACTCCAAGTGATGCCATGGACAGGGATGGGACGGGGGGCGGTGACGTGTTTTCCCCTTCTGGGAAGGTGCCAACCTGCCACCCTGCTCTGCCCAAGCTCCCCTCTGGGACAAGCCACCAAGCACCAGGCCTTGCTGCTCCCACCCCGGGCACAACTTCCAGCAGCACAACTCCACTGACATGTGGCCAACACATCCCCAGGGGGACCAGGCCCTCCTTAACACAACATGTGGCTTTGAGCTGTGCTCACCAGAGAGGATGTGGGCTGCAGAATTCTCTTTCAGGATGATTCAGATCTGAGACATTTCATTAAACTACATTTTGGAAAATCAGCTTGTTATTCTGGCAATTAAAGAAAAAACAGCACAACTTACAGCTTGAACCCGTCCCATGTAACACAGAAGATCCTGATCAGCCAGCATGGTCCTGACAAGCGTTTTTTGCTGAGACGGTGTTATGAGTTAAAATGAGTAAAACAAAGGCAGCATGGGAACAGAAAAAACAAGCCATAAATAGGAGAAAGCAAGCGATAGGGAAGGCAAGGCTCGGGCTCCGGGCAGAGGCTGAGGCAGTGCACACTTGGAGGAGAGCTCATCTTAAGGAAACTGCTGCTGCAGAAAGTGCTCCTTGATCCTCAGGAGTTGGACAAACTCCAGCAAGGATTCTTGCCCTGCTTTCCCTTTTCATCTCTCTGGTCTGGCAGAGAGTTAGTGCTTAGGATGCAATAGCAGGGTTGGGTTTTTTCTTTTTAGATTTCCCTTACAAATAGAGGTTAACGGAAAGCCATGTCCATCCCAAGAAATCAACAGAATATTTCAAAGATTTGCCCCATCCCCACCCTGTATTTTGAGTAAAAACCCCCCAACAAACCCCCCCCAATGAACCAAAAGGGTTTTTTTTGTTTTTAAGTCTTAAGAGACTTTGAATGATTGTTCTGCGAGGTGCTATTAGGACCCTCCACGCCACACGTCTGACTGTGTTCACAAAGAGCTGAGTCACTTTTGCACTCTTTACATTTCAGGTTTTCTTCTTCTGGTGTAGCGTTCATCTCACCATTGTAGCCTTCGTGTCCATTTTCACCTATCTCCCTTTCTACCTTCTGCCTTGCATCTTCCTCCTCCTCCTCTTCTTCTTCCTCCTCTTCCTCCTCCTCTTCATCTTTTACTTTATGAACAATGAAGAGGTGTCTGTTCAGAGAGATGTGAGAGGTGTAGCACAAGCCACAGAACAAGCACTGGTAGGTGGAGCTGTCTGTCTTGTGCCGAGGTATGTGTTCCTGAAACTCAGTGCTGACATCTGTCGTGAATCCGCACTTGGCGCATTTCCAGTGTGCTCTCAGTTTTTTGGCTGGTGGCGCACCCGAACCCGCAGCGGTCTCTGCCTGACCCAGCTCATCCATTGCCATCCTCTTCGGAGGTTTTGCCTTAGAAAAAAATAAAAGAGATTCAAAAGTTACTTCCTTGCTTGAGCCCCGGAAGAGCAAGTGCGTATCCGAAGATATCTGTGGGAGAATCCACATCAGTATTCTGAAACAAACTAAACGAAGCTGTGCCACAGGACTCGTGTCACATGGCCTTTCCTCCCAGCAACCCAAAGCCCTCACCCCAACATGCATGATCTCAACTGCTGTCCTGCAATGGCAGACCTGGTAAGGGGTACCTGGGCAAGAACACGATGGGGAAAGAGAAAGTGAACTTGGTGTGGGAAGAAGCCCACCAAGCAGGGACAGCTGAGGGACAAAGGGATGGTCATTGGTCCAGACCACGCTTCTCAGATTTAACTCTGAGCATTCTCCTCTCCACTCAAGCTTTTTCTTCATGGCATTTCTAATTAACTCATCCCCTCATCCCACAGTGTGCTTCTCTTCCCATGAGGATGGCACACTTGCATATCTCCTTATCCAGCAGCACTGAGCAGTCTTTGTTTAGAATACAGCTTATAGGCTTGTATTTGCAGGCCTGCTGGAGCCATGGGAAGCCTCTGGCTGTCCCTGGTTAGCCACATGGCTCTGCATGGGGAAGCAGCCACCAGCTCACAAAAGTGAATTCTTGAGTTACCCTGGGTTTCCTTACAGCATAAATACAGAGGGGAGTCAGACTTGGCTGTGATCCCTCAAGGAATCAGGTAAATGGTAAATTACAGTGATAAGGAAAAGACATCTATTTTTAAAGTAAATGGAGCAAAGAAGCCCAATCAACTAACCCTCCACTCCAAAACAACCCGAAACCAAATCAGTTGACCAGTTACGCTTGCTGAAAACAAACTACACAGTCCTACTCAGGAGGAAGGCAGTTCACATAAGGGGAGGATCTAAGTAGCAAGTATTTTAGAAGATAAAAAACCCCTTTTGTAACTGGCAGAAAAAACAAGGGAGAAAGAGGAAAAATGCAGCAGACTCATGACCAGAGCGGCAGGGGCAAACAAGGGTAATAACAATCTAAATTAGACCTGGTTACAAAGCAGACTGCAAAAAGGACAGTAAAATGTAAGGCCACATGTTCAGGAATATCTTGAAAAATGCAAGATATGTTGTGCACTTTCAGCTGAAGTGCAGCTGATCCTGACACTGCCAGAGAGAAGCAAACTGGATGGAGTTGAAAGGAGGACAAGAAAATCTGCCATGTGGATAAGAGGGCTTAATGCAACACTCCAAGGGAATAGCTACTCGCCAGGTACATTTATTTTTCAATGAAAATATATCAGTTACTTCTGCTGTGTCTCTCTCTGGAGCTTTTGCTTTGGCCATCTGGGATAAGTCTGGGTTTTTGATGCCATGCATGAGACTGATGTGATTCTCCAGCATGAACGGCTGAGGAAATGTCTGATTTTCATCTGTGCAGTACCTTGGGAATACAAAAAGGAAGAAAATTTATTAGAGGAAATGCCCAGCTCTTTGTTTCCATTCAAACAGCTCTTTGTTATGTGCCAAACATATAGGTGTCACTGGAGTGGAGATGCTGGACAGTAATGTACAATTGGCTTACCAGAATATGCAGCAAATCGCTGGTTAAATAATAAAACATTACGCCTGAGAGAAATCTAGAACAGTTCAGGATTTACCACAGTAAGCATGAATGGGAATGAAAGTAAGGCACATCTTATGTACAGTCCAGTACTAAATAAATACAGCAACTAGTGGAGATCAGGTGCACTCTGATACACGCTACAGAAGATAAATAATCAAGATGGAAAACACAGGGGGGAAATGACTCTGAAATGAGAGACACAGGCACAGAGGGACTTCATGACTTGTGTAGCACCAAGGAGGCTGACAGCAGAATCAGGTTTCAGAGCCAGTGTTCCTGAGCACCACGGCAGCATCCCATCCACAAGACCATCTGTATCATGGCACACTGAAAATTCTCACATAACTGCTGAACTTCCAACTTTAATAACAAGCTAGGCAGAAGCACTCAGGAATGCATCATGTATGTAACTATTCATGTTAAAACTTGGTGGGACTTAAGAGCTGCCATTTCAAGAACTTCCGTTTCAAAAGGAGATGTGAAGTGGATGTGCCCCCTTGACTCCCGGATGATCAAGGTCTACTGGAAATAAGTGCCACATCTTGCAGACACAGTAACCTACCCCCTGCAGCACAGTGAAGTACACAGAAGTCTCTGTTAGTGACTGTGAAACCCAAGATTGACTGTACTCTTCTGCTGCCTGTAGTGTGACACAGGGAAGGTTCATCAGCTACACATTGAGCCAAGCAATGAGGCAAGTTACATTGGACTTCTCTGAAATACACAAATTGCAGTTGAAATGCAGGCAGCAAAGGATAAAAAGCATCAGCAAGGAGATGGTGTCTCTGGGCAACAAAGATATACTTTAAAAGGAGACAAAAAGATTTCTCCTGAGCTTCCAGTAATTAAATGACAGTCAGTAATGATGTGAAAATGCAGACATGCTCCCTGAGTACTTCTGGTTTTTAACAGGAATCGCTTAGATGATAAATCAATACTTAATCATGATGGATTTTTTATTCCTCATGAAGGAAAGATGAGAGGGAAAGATGAGAGGTTATTAAGTGATATTTATCAAAGATAAACATGTTGAAAATCAAGCGTTCCAGACAGTCTGTACTTAAGCCTTGCAAAATGAGAGCAAGTTCTTGTAACAATAACCAAGTGAATTATGAAAGAAAATACATAGCACATCAGAATATATTGCAATTTGTCCTAATTTAGAATTCTTTCCACGTGAGCAGGGAAAGATACTTTCCTAACCTGAATTACTCCAGTGACAAGCTTGGCAGGAGGGTGTTCAAGCACGTCCTCCATCACTGGTTTCTCCCTACAAATTTAACAGAAGGCAGAGCCCTGAGCAGGGCTGGGGGAGAAGGGGAAATCACAGCTTGAAATTTTAGAAGCCAGACGGAGGTGACCTACCAGATAGCACGCTGAAGTCACCAAAACACCCAGTTGCTGGATCAGTGACAAATTTTACTCATTTACTTATGGAAATCCAGGAGAGGAGAAAAGGGTGACAAAAAGTTAAAGCATCAAAAGTCCTGAAGGGAGTGACAGGTGAGACTGATACAAACTGCCTGGTGGGAAAAAGGAAAACAGACAGCAGCAGCCAAGGCAAAAGGAGTAGCAAGGATGTGATGCTTTACAGAGAGCACAAGGGAGCTGAGGAGGAATTCAAAGAAATGGGAGGATTTGCAATCAACAGTCACAGAAGAGATTTTTAGAACAGCACTTTGGACAAACTAAGAGGGAACAAAGGCAAGACTGAACAGAACACCTCAGATCGAGACAAAGAGCAGCTGTTGGGAGATGCCAGGACAAGTATTTCAAGGAAGAGGTTTCATTTGAAGAGTGCTGTGAATTCACTAAGTCTCCCGTTACAATGATTAAAGAGCACAACCACTCTCCAGTTAAGACTTCATCAACAGATTCTGAGAAGGAGCTGGACTCCAGGGCCTGCACAAGCTAATGCAGCCAGCAGGTGGGCACGTTCAAGGCTATTTAATAAATCCTTCTTTCCAGCCAGGCCTTAAGTTCATTTTGGTTCTGATACACTGCACTTTGAAAATAACTGATCCAGAGAGAATACACAGATGCAAATCAGGTGCACATAACTCCAAATATCATCAGACACGCAATCAAACATACTGGGAGCCAATATTTCACCTTCTCCAGAGGTTCCAAGTCAAGCCACAGTTACAAGAAATGGAAAGTTTAGAAGTACTGTCTGAAAAATGCATCAGGAATATATTCTTATCAGGCACCAGTGGTGATGCCAATACTTTATCCATTTACTGAAAGCTACTGCGGCTCACTAGGCAGTCTAAAGAAATAAAACACGTGAGGATGTACTCCTCAAGACAGGCTTTTAGTAACTTAAATGCAGTAAAGTGACAGGACACTCTTCAGAAATACTTGTGTTAAGCCAAAATCTTAGTTACATAAAGAAAATCACCCACCCTCCATTACTGTAATCTTCCCTTCAACACAAATGTGGGGTTTTAATTCTTTTTTTCAAAGGATGTCTCAGAATGAGACAGGAAGCAAGTCTGCACAGTCACTCAGGTACAACTTACTCTGCAACAGCAGATGAGAATGCAACTGGTTTAGAGGCAGTTTTGTAAGCACTGGGCTTCGTCCTGAACTGAGAATGTATCCACAGCTAAAAAATGTTCCCCAGCAATGATTTTCATTCACTGCTGATTCACATAGCTCGTCTCAAGTCCCCAAATCCATTATCCAACTTTGAAGTGAGTCTTCCCAAGCAAATCCAAGAGGCTTAATTCTCCATTGCCCTGCAGCTTGTGCAGTCAGTTCTGCCTGTATACAGTGGTGATAAGATCTAGCACCCATGCCCATGTTCATTAAGACTTTACATACCTTTTGTACCACTTTTTCACAGGAAAAGCGCAAGAGTGATGGATGACCACATCAACCACAAAGTGGCAAAAAAGTGGCCCAATATTGTATTGGCTGTTCCACAAGGGTGTCCAATATAATTCAAATTTTGCACTTGCAGATCTCAAATCAAACCTTACCCTAAGTTTCCAAAGGGCATTGTGCAGTCAAAAGCAAGGACTTATTTTAGCCAAGTCTCTCATGTTTAACATACTCTTCTTCTCACTCTCCCTCAGTAACTTACAGCCTGGAGCAGAGAGGAGCAGACACAATCTATTACAAAGGGCTTCCAAACTTGAGGCTTAGCCTGGTGTTGAAAACAAACGTCAAAAGGGGTGTTCAATACATACCAGCAAGTATAAACTTTCTTTGCTGTGTCATGATTATTGCGGATGTGTCTGCGCAGACTGTTGGAGGCATTAAATGAGCGTTCACACTGTCGACAGGGATATCTCTTCACAGACTAGCAGAAGAACAGAAATATCTTTTAATAACAGGGAGAGGAAGCCACTGGCTGGATTCTAACATTCCCATGATCTTCAGCTTGACCTTACCTGTTGGGTGCAAAAAATCCCTCTTCCACTGATAAACATTACTGAGATTTTGGGGTCCCACTTATACTCAGCCCAACCACTGGCTAATGCTAGCACTGATCTTACGAAAACCAGGACTAGTTAAAGCACATGCTTGATTTTTATTTATTATTTTTAATAGAAATTGCATTAGCTGCTTCTCCTGGGCCTCATTTCACTGCAGGACTCTCTGCAGAATTAATTCAGTGGAAACACCTTTCTGTCCCAGAAGGCGGCAAGACCCCAGTGTGAAGTACAAGTTCACTTACCCTTCTCTCTCCTCATAATTCAGCACAATAGAAGGGCAAGATGTTAAAGAGCATCACACAGTCCCACTTGTTAACCATTTGCGCTACCCACATCCCCCTACACAACTCTGCCCCGTAACTAGCCTCCTCCTTTCCCTCCGGTCTTTCATATAATCTGCATGCATTCCATTTAATATCTTCTTAGACTTCATAAATACATATATGTATTCAACTTCTGTATTTGGCAAATTTCCTACTTCTAGTGAATCTAAATAGGAAAATCCAGCATTCTCACCCTGTCCCCATAGTCTTGGTACTTATCAAGTGGAACAATCCACCACTCCCCAAGTCAAGCTAAAAGGAATCAAAGTCCATGATCCAGATTTCAACAGCATCAAGAAGGGTGAGTCAGTGCACAAAACAAGAAGTCCTAATGCCAAAGTACTAAGAAATCTGGCTGCACACAACATCTTGGCCTATGTTCTGCCAGGAAGATTAGCTTGACAGAAGTAGGTCAAGGCAACACAAGGCCTGAGCTGGATGAAACCAAATTGAGATTTACAGTTCTTGTAACAATAGAGCTCTACACATTGTATGAGTCTGTAACTCTTCCCCAGTTAGGTGCAGTGATGTCTACCAAACAATACAACATGTGGGGAAACTGTGTCCTTCTGTAACTTTGAGCTTAGACAGTTGAGATCAGACTGTTGAACCAGCAGATACGACAACGAAGGATGGAGAAGATGGAGAAGATACGACATTCTATTCATTTACCCAGATGAGACAAAGAGGAAGCCTGACATGAAATGCAGTGAGAGGGGAGCAGCAAAGAGGAGGCATGCAGGTTGTAAAGTATATCATCAAGAACAGAAAATGTACTTACAACAGGCTACATAATTTTTCTTTGTTCTGACCTTGAGCTGCAAACAGACTCACAGTTTCTTTTTGCCCCATTTGGGGCAATTATCAGACTCCTTTGCTCAAAATATCTTGTTCCCCAGTTGAAGTGTTTCATCTGAGCCCTTACCCTGCCATGACTTCTCTTCATGTGGGACACATAGGTTTCCCGATCGGGGATCCACTGTGAACATTCCTTGCAAGTCCAACCAGCTCTTCTCAGCCTGGACTTGGATTTGGGATTGTATCCTTCCAGCCTCATGTCCCTCCTCATCAGAGGGGAGTGGGAAGTCCCGTTGGCCACTGACAGCTCCTTTGGTGGGGCATGAACCTGGTTTCTTGATGCCTTCTCAGATTTCTGTCGGAAGTTTGAGAGCTCCTCAGGATTTTCAGGGACTCCATGAACACCCTAGATGACAATAATAATGGAATCATGCGTAACATTTAGATGCAATTCATATTATACATCTTTATTTATAAATAAATAACATTGACTATTTAAATTAATAATCTAACCCCACCCATCCCCCAAAACAATATCCTGATGTCTTGCTCCCACACATCTTCCCTTTTCCCCTTGAAGCTGGCTACAGTGCTTTCCCCAGCAAGAGATTTCCCAAAAAAACATGAAGCTTCTATTTATGTTCTCTGCACAACAGCAGCAACTCCTTGGTGCTGCCTGTTGAATATTTTGGATGAGCTGTAGGAACTCTGGTTAAACAGGGAAGATGTAATGGAAGAGAAATGTTAACTGTCATTATTGCAAGAGCCTAAGCTCTAAACCCACAGAGCTTTGGTAAGCTCTGAATGAAACTTCTGCTGTTATCTTGGGGCTCCAAAGCTGCTTCATCTTTGCTCAAGGGACAGGAAGAGACAACCTCTCAAATTCTCTAACCCCACCTTCTTAAATTCCACACCATCTATTGCTATTTACATTTTCACGGTTCAAATATTGGTTCCTGACAAATAAAAACAAGCATAAAGCCAGAAACCAGCCTTGCAAGGCACATATCTCCAGACTCTTTGGCTGTTCAACAGGCCAAGATCCCCCCAGAAGTTCTTTCAACAAAAAAAATTGAACATAAGTAAAACAACCCAGAAGCAAAGAGCTGTGGGAAAGCAAAAGCAAGTAAAACAGCAACATACCAAAGAAACCTCAAGACACTCCCCCAGGAACAAGAACAGTTCACACAAAAGGATAATTCAGAGGTTTAATTGTGCACTGTAATTAGTAATGGGTAAAGTTTCAACATAGGAAGGCCCCAGGCCTTTGGAAGTCTTTCTGGGGGTTAGACACCAAACAAACGTCAAAACACAGTGTCTCATCTGAGAAGCCCGTGTGCTTTGCACCTGATCCAGCTGATGTTCACAGAAGCTCTGTCATGCAATGGCGAGGTAACAACAGCAGCTCCACAGCACTGCCAGGGTAACAGGAACAGTTCACCTTTCTCCCCATCTGGAAACCTCAACAGTGATTTCAGAGCAGAGTACCTTAGTGCCCATTACTCCATTTCTCCCGTTATTACACCACAGGGAGGTGGTGGAAAAGTGAACAGAAAAATGACCTGTCTTCTCTGCAGTATCAGTAACAGGAACCAGACCTTGTAACTCCTACTCTTATGTGTTAACAATGGAAAGCCAGGAAGGATGAGGAGGCACATGGCTTCTTTATTTTGCATCTAGGCACACATTAGACTATAAACTCTCTATTGCATAAAGGAGCAGGATCCGATAGGAGAGGAGATGGACAGGAGAGATGGGTTAGTGCAATTACTGTCCTGACACAGCCAAAGAGCTGTCTGTAATTACCATCTCAGAGACATGCAGATGGCCAAATACAGCCTCTCCATTAAAAGATAAAAGTTTTGTATGGAGATGTCAGGGTGCTGGTGCACAAACTGCTGCAGACAGGTCCCTGGGGGAGAGATTTGGAAATGAGCCACAGCAAGTTGTGTACCTCAACTCAAGCTTGCATTTTAGCATTGGGGTTGAATGCCTCTGAAGGTCCCAGCCTTAATCTCAACTCTACTTTCCTAGCTATAATACAAGAAGATTAGGTATCATCAACTTCACAGAAGGGCTTCAAAATTTAATTCATTACTGCATGCAAAGCAGTTCCAGATCTGCAAGTTAAAGGCATGGAGGACAGAGCAAAGAAGTAGTTTTGAATGGTTTTTGCTTTTAGCAGCGAACTGATAAATCTTCTGGCTTTCCAAGTGCAAGTATAAACAAAGGCAAGTTACTGATAAAAAAATGTCACTTTTGTTTTTTCTAGTCGAAGGGCAATAAGACATTGCTAGCTCTTGCTTCAGAATGGCACCAAGAAATCTTCTGGGAGGATTTCCACAGCGGCATTGTTAGACACTGTACATAGAAACACATTCACCAAGACAACAGAAAAGTGTGGCATAGCACATTCATGGGATAAGCAGATGTGCAAGTCCTCACATGCATCCTGGTAGAAACACCACTAAATGGATAATAACTGATTTTTCATATGTGTAAAAGAACAATGAATGACAGTGAGGTAATTGCTGTGCTTACTGCAATGTGAGCCATTACTGAGGGACAGCAGCTCCAAAGCACTCTCCAGACCATCATTTCAACTCAGGTTTTGGGGCTGCACACAACTATCCATTTCAGACCATCTTCTTGGAGCAGCTTGACTGGTGCCAACACGGACAAAGTGGGGATCCCACCTCTTGAAGGCTGGTACACCTCCAGGGCAACCACTTCTGCCTCTGTCACGCTCCCTTTTTGCAATCTGGTACAGTTCTCAGGTGAGTGGAGCAGCCAGAGAAGCAGCATGTTAAATGCCATCCAGCCTCCCTGAGGCAGCTGCAAGGGTCAAAACTCTCTAAGGAGCACCCAGAAGAGGGAGATTCAGCTCTCATTCTATAAATTGAGTAACACGGTAGGCAGAAAATACTTCTCCCTGTCTCCCAACCAACGATAAAGCTCCTGCTCCAGCTTAATCACTTCCTTGGATTTAATACAGAAAAGTTAAAAATCTAATGAACGTATTCATAGAAAATGAGCCTTTGTCATAAGGTTAAATTACATATAGATGAAAGTAACTGCCTGCATTATTACCAACTAACACAAAATGCTCCACTGATGTTTCCAGATAATCATTGTAGTCTATTTTTCCACTAATATATTCCTCAAGAACCTTCCACTTTCTCAACCTATTTCCTCACGCAGTTGATACAAACTCTCTGTGAAGTCAAGTAAGAGGATACGTTATCAGCAAATGGTGGGTGGTACCTACCTTAACGTGCTGCATTAACTGCTGTTTCTGCATATACACCAGCTGACACTGTGGGCACTTGAATACTCCCACTAACAACTTGCTGGTGTTCTGCTGGAAGTGCTCTTGTAGCAGCTTCTTCTTGTTAAAGACCGTCTCACAAGAGCATTTGTAGATCACCCTGGAACAATTAGAATTAAACTCAGTCTCTCTTTGCTAGTTATTTTAAGAAGACAGTGCAGAAAGTTATCTCAGCAACTTCAGAAAGGGATGACTTTCTGAGAAAGCCTGTGCTTTCAATGGATAGTCAACACTCACCCATGTGGACAACCTCACCATTAACTCAACTAGGAAGAACAACAAAATGCCTCAGGCACATACCACAGCCTTCTAAAAATATATTTACTTCTATGCATACGCATAACTCTGTGTGTGTGTGTAAGTGCAGACAGATGGGAGCAAACTCAAAGTATACCAGCTAGCTACACATTACTTTCAATCCCACCTTTCCATAGTTCCTCTCTTAAAGCATACGATCTTGGCACTAGCTCAAGCCTTGGAAGGGAGAGCGACAGAGTGGAAAACACAGGAGGTTCCTCTCTAGTGATTTTTGGGGCAATGATGCATGGCATAACTCTCCTCTTTGAGTGCCAGATGCAGCAGTAACTCTGGAGCCCTCTACCAAGAAATGCCACTGTGGGTCCTGCTGGACAATGAGGTGACGGTTAAGTTCTCTTTACAGATAATCTTTGTCTCTAAACTGGAGAGACATAAATTTGATGGCTAAACCACCCGGTACATAAGGAAATGGCTGAATGGGCACACACAAAGTCACAGTTAACAGCTCAATGTCCAACTGGAGATGGGTAACGAGTGGTGTCCTGCAGGATCGGTGTTGGGACCGATCCTGTTCAACATCTTTGCTGACGACGTGGACAGTGGGATTGATGCACACTCAGCACGTCTGTGATGACACCAAGCTGTATGGTTCAGTGGATACACAGGAGGGAAGGGATGGGATCCAGAGGGGCCTGGACACACTGGAGAGGTGGCCAATGCCAACCTCATGAAGTCCAACCAAGCCAAGTGCAATGGGGCAATCCCAGGCAGAGCCACAGGTAAGTCAGAGAAGAGATTCAGAGCAGCCCTGAAGAGAAGGACTTTGGGGTGCTGGTCAATGAGAAACTGAACGTGAGCTGGCCTCAGTGTGCACCTGTGCCCAGAAATCAACTGTGTCCCAGGCAGGTCAAAGGAGGTGATCCTGCCCCACTACTCTGCTCTCATAAGACCCCCCTTGCAGCACTGTGTGAGGTTCTGGTGTCCTCAACATAAGGACATGCTGTTGGAGCAAGTTCAGAGGAGGCCACGAGGATGATCAGGGGCTGGAGCAACTTCTGGATGGAGACAGGCTGAGAACATTGGGGCTGTTCAGCCTGGAGAAGAGAAGCTGTGTGGTCACCTCAGAGCACCTTCCAGTGTCTGAAGGGGGCTACAAGGATGCTGGAGAGGGACTCTTCATCAGGTCCTGTAGCTACAGGACAAGGGGTGATGGGTTTAAACTGAAACAGGGGAAGTTCAGGTTAGAAGTTCAGGAAGAAGTTCTTCCCTGTGAGAATGGTGAGGCACTGGAACAGGCTGCCCAGAAAAGTGGCAAATGCCCCATCCCTGGCAGTGTTCCAAGTCTGGCTGGACAGAGCCTTGGGTGATACGGTTTAGTGGAAGGTGTCCCTGCCCATGGCAGAGGGGCTGGAACTCGGTGATCTTAAGGTCTTTTCCAGTACATTCTATGATTCTATAATTCTACAATATTCAGCTCATTCTTGCCCAAATTCCTCTTCTCCTACCCAGGGGACCACGTTTGTGTGAAGAAGAGCACACTGTGGTTAGGAACAGACCCGCACCAGCAGACAAAACAGCAGTTCTTCTCATATGAGGACAGAAACCAGAAATAAATAAAAAAAAAGGGAGGTAAAGGAGGAATCCTGGAGCGACCCAGCAAGGGAGAAGAGATGATAAATCTGAAATATTTACTGAGTAGTCTTGTGAGGCTCTGCTGGGTGCTGGCTGGTCATGTGAGTCATGATGCTGTCGGCCGACTTGAAGGCCATCGGGCAAAAAGAACACTTGTGGAAGACTTCGCAGTGTTTCTCGTGGATGTGCACTTTGAGCATGGCGAGGGTCATGAAGACAACTCCACAATGGATGCACCTGGGGGACACACAAAGAAAGAGCCAAGTTACAGCCACAGCGCTGCTTCCAAGTGGCACAGGTAGAGGCAAGCACCAGGCTATGGTGGGTCCTTGTTTAGTACCTTCACTAGCAACATGGAAGAATCAAGGGGGAACAGAACACAGGTGTGCTGGTTTTGTCTAGGATAGAGTAATTTTCTTTGTACTAGCTAGGATGGGGCTATGTTTTGGATTTGTGCTGAAAACAGTGTTGATAATTCAGGGGTGTGTGTTACGTGTGATGGAGCCCATATTTCCTGGGAATGGCTGAACATCTGCCTGCAATAGGAAGCAGGGAATAAATTCCTCGGTTTGGTTTGCTTCTGTGATAGCTTTTATTTACCTAATAACCTGTCTTTACTTCAACCCATGAGTTTCCTCACTTTTACCCTTCTGATTCTTTTCCCCATCTCACTGGGCATGGGTGAGTGAGCAGCTGCACAGGGCTGAGCTATTGGCTGGGGTTAAGCCACAACACAGGAATTCACAGGCTGGGCAGATGTCACTATCAGATGTTAGTGACAAGATCTATAAAATTAGCCTTCAGAAACTAAAATAACACAGAAAGAATAAAGGAAAATGTTGTTCCACAAAACGCCAGCCCTGTATCTGTGAAAGCCAACTCTGCCACAAATGAAAGTGAAGAACTGAAGTAAAAGTATCTGATGAGATCTCAGCATAAACACCAGTCAGTCTCCAGTACAAAAAAAAAAAGGATATTCAGCTACAAAATCCAAAGTAACCCTGTACAATTGGTTCTCATTCCCCTCTAAGCACCAGAAAATAATGACAGCAACAGCAAAGATACTGAAAACAGCAACAGAAACACCAAAGGAACTGCTTAAACTCATTAAAATCATTAACACACAGGTGTTGCCTGGGAAGTGCTTGCCTGGGAGCTGGGTGGATGCTCTGGGAGTAGAGGTTGCATGTGGAGCCAAAGGATTCTTCTTGGCAGCTGGAAACATGGCCAGACAGAGCTCAAGGGACATGCGACTGGTTCCAGCCTGCCTCTCCTCCCATTGCACCCTGTGACAGACCTTGCCTGGTACTTGCCCAGGAGGGAAATCACCATCAGCCTTACTGTATTTAACTAATGTTCTCAAGAACCCACCCACCTGCTGCACTCATAGGGCAGCCACACACCACTGAAAGGGCACATGAAGAAGACTGTCTTCACCCGCCTTGGCCACACCAGCCATGGGGTTCATCATGCCCACAGGAGCACCTATGCTAATCAGGGACTGGAAGAGCTTCTCCTAAGAAGAGTCACTCAAAATGACTAGTGGCAGGCCTCCGCTTGAGTCAGCACTGCCCACACAGACCATCAGAGCAGAGGTCAGCCAGTCAATCCATGGGGCCAATGCTTGTGCTTGTAGGATGTGAGAGGAACCCAAGGGATAACCTCCTCCAGTAAACCTGGAGTTAAGTCGCCTTAGAAATATCTTTTTTGCCTCTTTCTGAAATCTGCCATTTGTGTGCTCGGCAGTGCTGTAGCACAGATGCTGCTGTCGCAGATGGACTCTAGCGACTGAGCAACTGGAAGAGCTCCAAGACTGTATCAAAACCAAACAAGCCACTAGATTATCCTTCACCCCAAATGAGCCTCCCAACAGTGTTTAGGAATCAAGCCCATGCTTTGAAGTTATACTTCAAAAGATTGTTAGGCAGAAGCCAGCCCAAAGGAGCTGAACCCTCTCCCCCCAAAATCTACACAGAAATGCAGTGTTCTTAAGTTTTGAGAGAGAAGTGATGACAACAGCTGGTGTCATCGTTGAGGAAGCACGAAAACATCCTGCTCAGGTAGCTCTGCCTTCAAGCCCAATCCTCATGTGACACAGAGACTTTCTAGGATAGTAACATCAGGAACCATGTTGTTATGGAAGAATAAATTCCCCAAATATAAATGGAAGAACAAGTGCTAATCCTGACAGTAAGATCTGGCTAGTACATCCAGGAATAGCCAACAGGTTTCTTTCACAAGTGCTACCTGAACTAACAATAGATGGTTCTGCATTCTGCTTAGTTTTGGTAAGTACTTCAATTAGAATTAGGGATGAAGAAAGTACTAGCTCAAGGTCAAATGATTACAAGTTGATTTAACTTACAGTAAATGGAAGTTTAAACAACAGGCACTTTGTAATCAAGAACTTCAGTGCCAGCAGGACAAAGTTTGATAAAGTAAAGCAATTAGCAGAACAAAGTGGATGGAGGATGTCAGAGGCTTGCCATGTAATTTCTACAAATTGCAAATTCCACTATCATCTCCCCAGGAAGAACGGGAGGGAGAATAATTTGCCAGAGAAGACTCTTGGATAGCCCCAGGGCAAGGAGGGGTGGTGTGAAAGTCTTGGAAAACAGCCTGCAAGAGAAGATAAAGCTCCAAGATGTTGTCTTAACCCTCTGAACATTTCCTATGCTGTCACCTTCCAGCCTTTCAGCTCTCCAGATGGCTGCAAGCAGGAAAATGAGCCCCAGGTCAGTGGAGACAGCCAGAAGGTGCTTTTAAAAGATGGAGAGGTGACACTTGGAGTTGAGTGGAAGAAGCAGTTAGGACAGACTTGGTGATTTTAATTTTTAACTGCAGAAGTGCTTTCTCATTTTCAATGCAATCACTCACCATGACTAAAAACCAAATAAAACAGTCTTACTCCAAACTTCACTGAACGCATTGGGGTGTTAGGAGAAAAGGAGACAGAATAAGGGCTGACCACAAAAAAACCAAAACAACCCACAACAAAAAACAAACCCCAAACTTATGCATTGGAAAATCAATACAAACAAAGACATAGTGAGAAGCAGCAAAATAGTGCTAATCCTGAGAAGGATTTAAAAGAACCTCTCAGCTTTTCAGCTCTTCAAGTAACAAAAGTGAAAGAAACGAAGTCGCTACATGACCACAGGGCAGACGCCAGGGACTATCAACATCTGGCTCTGCAACTAGAGTCTATTTCTTCCTTTTCCAAAACAGCAGACAGGCAGGATAAGAAGGATGGCACAGCCAGAATTTTACCTGTCTGGTACACCCTGTTTTCACAGACGAGCTTGAGCAGATGCAAACTAGGGAAGTTAAAGAAATTTAGCTTCTAAAGAAGCTGGGTAAGGCTGAAAACCCTGTAAGCATCATTTTTGAGCTCTGTCTTAGTTTAGATCTTCTTTAATGTCCTTGACATAGAAAGAAGGCATTTGCTAATGACATCTGTAAAAGCTCTCGCTGCTGACAGCATCATAAAGATATTACTGTATTACATCTGGAATGAATAACATTTTTAAAAAATGCCAGGTCATACACTTAAGAGTCAGGATCAAGCTCTGTTCTACACTGCAAGCCCATCACTTAGAGGCAAAAGGACTTGCACCGGATCACTGCTAAAAGACTGAGTTTCCTATATAGTGCAGCTCGGGCCAATGTAACTGTGACATGTCATTGACTGAGGCATCAACAGGGATGGGAAAGCTTTACAAGCAGCTCAGCATGCTGAAACTGTGCCTACATTTGGGATTCTCAGGTGCCAGTGGAGTCCAAAGAACTGCATGAAACTCATGGTTAGTTTTCTGACATCTCCATTCCAATTTTTCCATTTCAGGGAAAACACTGTTTTTCAGTTTTCTTCCCTCTCTCAGATTAAGTCATTTTCAAACAGCTTGAGTATCACAGCCATTTAATTTGCTATGGAATTAATCCTCTGTTGTGGGCTGTGCCCTCTCCAATAAGATCCCACATAAAAAAACCCTTCTCTGTATATAATTAAATTCAGAATCAGTTTGAGTGTGTTTCTTGTTTTCACAGTTGAAAGAAAAAGCCCTTGAAAAACTAAGTGTGATTTCAGAACAAACCACACAGGCTTCCTGAATTTGCAGCCATTTCAAAAGAACAGCTCCATGAGCAAAAATTGCCCCATTCATTTTAAATCTCAAAGTATTCAATGGCAGTAAGAGAAAAAACAGAACTTAGAAGGTCGCTAGTCTCATTTCCCAAGTAAATCTCTGTCTTAAGAGCTGGGCTGCAATTGAGGTGATCTAAACATGCCAAGGAGGAAAGGCTTGTAGAGAAAAGTCTTTTATTAAAATGTCTTTTATTAAAGCAATCAATTTGGTTGGAGAAGAGATAACACATGCACGTACATACACACAACCAAATCCACAGCCTTGGGAGCCTTCCTCCATTTGTCTCAGTTCATGAGAAGTGTTTGGAGAGTTGTAGGCACATATAAGAAAATAATCTATGCCTTTATCATGCAGGCATACATCCCTCAGACCATTTATAACTTACATAAATATAAGTTCAAACTTCAAAGAGACTTCGAGGATTAAGGTCTGCGATCTTTTTGCTGGAAATATCAATCCTGAGATGCTTGCCTGCAACTTCAATTCAACACAAGGTTCCTTCAGCTTAAAGCTGCCTCCAAATAGTTTCTGCTCTCAGAAACCTCCTCTTACATCCACTTAGTAATTCCCCATTTTGAAATGTTTTATCATGCAGCAAACCACACCACCTCCTGGCTACATCCTCTTTTGTTTCTGTTGCAAGGAAAACACATTTCCAAAGATCTAAATCCCAGTTTCTCATTCTCTCTTGCCATCTCAGCACAGACCCTCTGGACCTGCACAAACCTGAATCCCACTTTGCGGGAGTAATGCAGGCAGTTCTCCTTGACGTGAGTCTGGAAGTAGGCAGAGCGGCAGACGGCGCCACACTCTGGGCAGCAGTACGGAGACTTGTGAGCGTGGATCCTCTGATGAGCACAGTAACTGCATTGGTTGGGCAGCATCATCTGGCACACTTGACACGTCTGACGAGAGGAAGGTTACATTAGTTAGTTATCCTCTATTTGTTTCTTTGCCCCCCCAAGTCACCCTAGAAAACTTTCAGGTTTAGAGGAAGCTCCAGCACATTCCTCTAGTAGAAACATAAACTCTACAAAGCTCTTTGGCTAGCCTCCTCATCACCTTTTCCCACAACTTCCATGTTAGCCATTCCCCCTGGCAGTATCCATTCTTAAGCCGTGTTCTCTGAGACTTATTTCCTTTTTTCTCTTAAAAAAGAAAACAAAATCTTTCACCTTTAGCTCCGCCAATGTTCTGCTTGGTCACTGCTTTCATTTCTGCATTAAGGCATTTGAGAAGGAAAGCACATTTCTCAACAAGTCCCCACCCTGCACCAAGGTCATGCCAAAACAGCATGAAAACTCCATTATACCCCAGCTCCAAATTCTCACTGCTGAACACAATGCAGCCCTAACATGCAGCAGCCTTCCCCACCAAAACCACACTTGTGTCTCTTGAAAGATTTCTCTGGACCACTGAAATCTGAACTTTCAAGGACCACAAACTATGTGTGCTATGATATCATGAAAGAAACATGGTAACTAGAAATGATGCAAGGATTCTTTCTCTCCCTATTTCTGCACTCCTTATGAAATCCTCCTTTTTCCCCTACCCTTCTAAGAGCCACACTTACTATCAATACCACTTTGCAGAAGAAGCATCATTTACTTGATGCGTAAAGTGGTTTATGTGGACATATCTCTCCAGTTTCAACAGCTGTCAAACCTCTGCTCCCTTTCACAGGCACCTCAACTCCTCTGTATTCATTCGAAGCCCAGGAGCAGCTACTTATCCTCTCCAGAGTGCATATTACTTGACGCCTAAGCAGGAGGAAAGCTGGAGCTGGAGGAAAGCTGGAACAGACACCAGAGCTCCAGCCTTGAGCCTTCTAGGAGCTCAAACTCTCTTCTGTCATTAAAACCCATGCAATTCCTCTGCTCCTAACTCCTGCTTAAGAATGAACTACAGCAAGCAGCTAATTATGGATTATCACATCAGGTAATTTAACTACATAATTTCTTCCACTATTGTTAAAGAAGGCTACAGGGCTCATTAGCTCAGATATGGTGAAAAGTTGTACCGGAGGGCATGCCAACATGGTCAAGCAAAACTTTTAATGTAGCTTGTGCCTACACAGCTGGACCAAATCGAGTCCTGCAGGCTTCACTGCTGGCAACCAGGGCTCAGAAACCCCAGAGAGAAGCACCTAAATCTGACAGAGAAAAAAGATGAAGAGCCAACTCCATTTTCTGTACCATCGCTGTTCTATGCAGCATCTCTGTGATGCTCCGTTATAAAACATCCACCAGTAAACTGTTGAAAACACTGCAGGTAACAGAAAACAATCATTTATAATAAAAGTCATGACAAACCTGAAAAACGCTTGGGAAGGAGGGAGGGAGGGGATGGTTTAAAAAAACAGGCTCTTGAAGGAGGAAACTGCAGAAATTGCCAAACACATCAGAAGCCTCAGACATGTGATCTGAGACATGCTGCAACTGAAGTTTAGAGAAAACGCTTCCCCCAAGAGAGAGATGGGAAGAAGAAATCACATTATAGGACCCCCATGCCTGCACCCAAACGCAATTCAAATAAAGAGTATTTCAGCCCTTCCCCAAATGCTTGGAAAAGCCCTTTAATTTCAGCAGACAAAAACAGCGCTGAGCCGTGGTCTGAGCCGTGAAATATAAGCAGAAATGGGAACACGGGAAATAGAAAAGCCACAGGATATATCTCAGAGTTGCTGAACGGGACCTTAAACTCTACAGAGTAGAGCTAAATAAGAGCTGCAAGAAGAAAATAATATTCAGGGTAGTTTTATTGTGGTTTATGGCATTATTTTTTCTAATCGAGCATTGACATGCAATGGGAAATTTAACTTCTTGGCCTTATCAAAACAGCACCCCCTTTGATCCACCTAGCATTTAAGGCAGACTCAGCACAAGCACAAGTTGAAAGCAGCGTTGCCCTTGTAGCTTAGTGAGACACATTTCCTCTCCAGATCCTGCCTTGTCAAAGCCAATTCAGTTTTGATTTTAAGTCTGCAAAGAGACAGTCTGAGGATCATCTCTTCCTCCCCAGCATGGCCCGGAAGGCACCCTGGCAATCAACACACAGTAAAGACCTGGATTTTCACTGTCGCACGTGCTTGTCCTGGATCTGAAATATGCCAAAATCACCCCACATTTAATGGACTCCAGGCCTGGGCACTGCTGCCTGGGGATGTGCAGAGCAGCAGCAAGCTCACAGGCCTGAGCTTCAGCACTGCTCTGTGATTTGTGTTTGGATGCAGCAGACCTGGTGGTTCTGACATTGTGAACAACTCCCTTTCTGAGTCGTCCCTTTCTGAGGCATCCCTGTGAGACCGTTACATCTGAACAGTAACTAATGCCATGTGTGAGTCAACATAAAGCAAGCTTCAGTTGGGGAAGCAAAATCATCTCATGGTGTTTGGTCTTCTTAGCTTATGGGCTGCTGGGGTGGAAAAGATGAATCCTATGCCCTTTGCATTGTGCCTGTGCTCCTGCTGTTACTTTGCGCCCACCCAACCTAAGTAAAGGGGTGACTTAAGACCCTGCCACAAACCAAGGTACAAGCAGACAATACACTCCAAATACCATTCTGTCATGGGTAATATTCTTCTACAAACTACTTTTAATTAAAGGTTTAATATGCCAGCTCTGGTGAGGGAGCACAAAGCTGATCATTTAGTTGTGTTTGGTGCCTATGCTTGCAAACACGCCATTTCACCAGCACCACTCAGTAGACCCAGGATGATTAAACACAGCAGCCAGGGCTGATGTGGAAAAGACACACTTGAATTTACTTCCAAATGGCATTTGTAACAACAAACAAAGACACCATGGAGGATGCAGGCATACATGGCCCACGCGGCACAGCACGGCCAGGTCCATGCCATTAGTCATCTGCACACCAAGTGGAGAAGCAAAGGAGGCAGCTTCAGC
This sequence comes from Psilopsiagon aurifrons, assembly GCA_025447955.1. Lineage (NCBI taxonomy): Eukaryota > Metazoa > Chordata > Aves > Psittaciformes > Psittacidae > Psilopsiagon > Psilopsiagon aurifrons. The sequence continues at coordinate 31,554 of JAOEHY010030302.1, read as the reverse complement.
TGCCTTTTGCTGCTCAGGTCCAGCAAAAGGGAGCCCACTACTCCTCCCTCGTTACATGACAGGCTTGTCAAGTACCAAACCCATGCCAGTGTAGGGCAGAAAAGTTTGGGGGACAGATAGCAAGAGGCTTCAAAACTAGTGGTTATCTTCTTCAGGTTCCACTAGAGTGAGAAGCCTGCCAGGGAGTGTGTAGACACAACATGGGAATACAAAGCAAAACGCAATGAGGATAGAAACCTGAATTTCTTGCATGTGCAGATGCTGGGGAAGAAGCTGGAAGGATTCCCACACTGACCCCACGCTCTGCAGGGGGGACTAAACCTAGCCCAAGCTTCCAAGTTCAGATCATCTTGTGGAAGTGTCAAGAAGTTGGGGAGTAAGCAGACAAAACAAAGAGATGAGTTATAGGACACATTAATAAGGAAAACTGTAATCTTTAACAAGCACTACTTCGGTACTTTGGAAAACAAAATGCAAGCTTTTCTCCTGCTTCCCAAACCTATCCAAGCTCTCCAGAGGAGTCAACAACCATGTGGGTAAGGAAGATCTGACCTGCAGGTGGGTGAGGCTGCCTGGATTTCCAAAATCGTTCTGCAACACCCTTCACAAAAGGATTTTAAGGAAACTACGCTGCCACAGTATGAGGAAGGTTTGTGCTTAAATAAGTAAGCGGCAAGAAGAAAGGTATAAATAGTCAGTTCTTTGATGGAGGAGGGTCCCCAGGAAGTTCTGCTGGAATTTGGGCTCTTTAAAACAGTCTCAAAGTATCTAGGAAAGGGAAAGGAGCAGTGAAATGGCAAAGACTGATGATCATAACTCAGTAACTCAGGAGGTTACAGATAAGGGATGACCACAAAGAACTGCAAAAAGACCATACGGGACTGAGTGACCGGGTAAAGAAATGGCAGCTTGGATTTTTCTACTGAATCAACCAAAGAAGACAGGAGAGCTGGAGAAGGTGCAGTGGAGATAAAAATTATAACCAGCATTTTTATGCTCACGCTCATCATTTTCTTAACACCTGAGATGAGAGGCCAGAAATCCTGCCCAGGGGTATGACGGGGGGTCCAGTCATCCACTCCACGGCAGGAGCTGCTGCATTTGTCAGGGCAAAAGCACAGCTGCCTGTGGGCTCCACCACTGAAGGCCTCATCTTGGAGCTGGAGCAGCTTTTCCTTTTACAATTCTGCTTTTTATGAGAAATTGTAACTTGGTTCCAGATGTCACATTTTTATCTCTCTGCTAGTTTTCCATGACTTCTCAAAGAAGTCTGGCAGCAATTTGAGACATCCATTATCCATGTTACCAGGATATGATTTTGAGTTGTGTAATGTCTGTGTTTTTCATATACTCCCATAATCTACACTTTAATCAAGAGTTATTTATTATAAGTGTTCTTTAATTCCGGTTTGACTGCCACATCTTATTTGGGCTTTTCTTCCAGAAGACACATTCATATACAGAGAAATACTCAGATGTTCAGCCGGGACAGAATACTTGATTTTATTCCCATTTTTACTTGCAAGCTTCTTCAGAAGGGGAAAAAAATTACAATAATCACTGAAGAAGAACAAAGGTTGAAAAACACACGGCTCCAGAAAGGTTCATCTGTTAAACCCAACCCTGTGGCCACAGACACGTTTGTAAATCAAGAAATTTATAGTTAACACAGTTTTGCTCTCCAAGTGCCTGAGTAGAGGTGGCATCACTAACCTTTCTGTTTCATTGAAAGGACTGACCACACAACTTGGCATCAAATTTGATCCATTCGTGAGCATGTTTTCTTTTAATCACCACCAGATCAGAGAGACAGAGCAACTCCCATCTTCTCACACGCAGGGATCACCACAGAATTCCTGAGGCCACTTTTCTCACTCAGATAAAGCCTGTGAGCAGTGAGAAGATGATCCCTATCAACGCACCACTGAAAAATTAACTTGGGGCATGAAACTCTTTGCTTTCACTTACATGCAATTAACAAGAAAAAAAGGAACGGTCCTGAAGGAGCTGCAAATGAAGTTGCTAAGCCACTGTCCATCATATTTGACAACTCATGGCAGTCAGGTGAAGTTCCCGATGACTGGAAAAAGGGAAATATAACCCACATTTTCAAGAAGGGGAAAATGGATGAGCCGGGGAACTCCAGAGCAGTCAGCCTCACCTCTGTGCCTGGCAAAGTCTTGGAGCAGACTCTCGTGGAAGGCATGCTGAGGCACATGAAGAACAACAAGGTGCTTGATGACAGCCAGCATGGCTTCACTAAGGGGAAATTCTGACTGACCAATCTGGTGGCCGCCTATGATGGAACTGATGGACAGGGGTAGAGCAGTTGATGTCATCTACCTGAACTTGTGCAAAGTGTTTGACAATGTCACACACGACATCCTTGTCTCTAAGTTGGAGGGACATCAATTTGATAGGTGGACCATTCAGTGGATAAAGAACTGGCTGGATGGCCACACGCAAAGAGTTGTGCTCAATGGCTCAATGTCCAGCTGGAGGCCAA